>PVKE010006423.1:0-54448 GCA_004027555.1 Craseonycteris thonglongyai | reverse complement strand
CAAATAAAGGTGTTTTAAAAGGAAGAGCTTCACTGTTTCTAGGTTCTGAAGTCAGAAAGGAAGAAACAAGTTTTTCCACTGCTTCATGGTGTCATTTCTCTGCGGGGATGGGAGGTGGGAAGAACAGGAGCTGAGCACCGATCTGTACCTGGCACTGTGCGTCACTCACTGCCTGTAACTGAAATTCCTCTTCCCACCAACCCGTTTTACAGATGAGAGAGCCGAGGCTCATGCAGCCTCCTCCTGGAGACAGCTGATTGGCCAATGGGCTGGACCCAGTGTGCGCGTGCACACACACTTGTCCGCGCACACACAAGTGTGGCAAGGTGGGAGGGGTCCTGATTGGGAGTCCTGCTGCAGACCTTGGAGCAACCCAAGAGTCTTAGCTCCTCTTCAAATCACAGCACCTAAGAGGCCAGAGGGAGCAGGCACTCACCCAGCAGCTGGACGCCCCGTGTGAGGCCGTAGACATCCACCAGGGCCCAGAGCGGGTCGGCCGTGCGGACCCCATTGAAGAAGAGCAGGGGGGCCGAGTCGTTGATGCGGTAGAACACACGGCCCTTCTTGTCCACCCAGAAGGCGATGATGTTGCCCTCGTTGGCAAACTCCTCGGGCAGCGCCTTGGCCCAGAAGCCACTCTGGGACACCAGGTCGGGGCAGGCGTACTTGGGCAGCGAGTCAGGGTGGATGCGGGAGGGGTCCTTGCTGGTGAAACCCAGGCGCAGTGCCCCACTCCAGCAGCACTGCTTCTTGGTGATCTGAGGGGTCAGGGGTTGGCTCAGACAGTCCCCCCACCCATACCAGCCTCCCCCCCACCTCAGCGAGCCCCCGGGAAAGGGAGTGTGCCCTTCCCTCCAGACCACCCCCAGGCAGACTTCAGGAGGAGGCACACTGCCCGGCTCACCCACCACTTATTTGGGCTCCTCTCCATCCCTCAGGAGACTTCCCACCCGTCTGGTGAGAGCGAGTGGTCCCCATGGCCACTCCCTTCCCACAGCCTTCCCTCTCTGTCATGCAGGAAAGGTGGAGAAAGGAGAAAGGAAGGGAGAAGACAAAGAGGAGGGACAAGGGAGAGTAGAAGTGACATCAGAGAGGAGAGAGAAGAGGCAGGGTGTAGCAATGGCTGTAAAGAAGGCGTGATGGGGGAAGACAGCTCCGAGGCCCACCTTCAGTCTGACTTGCTCGTAGATGAGGACCGGGCGGTTACTGAAGGTGATGGCGTTGCAGAAGCTGGCCTGCCTCTTGACGGCCTTGTGGCTGAGGTCCATGAGGATCTGGGAGCCCTTGGTGTGCGGGTGGAAGAGCAGTGGTGTGGCTGGGAGCACCCCACCGGGCAGCACCGGCAGGCAGTGCTTCTGCTTGTGGTGACATCGGTGAGAGGTGACAGGGAAGGGGCTCCCGATGGAGTCTGCAAGGGAACAAGCCATAGTGTCAGAGAACCTGGCAGTCCAAGAGCTAGACCAGGGTCTCCTAGGGAAGGGCAGATGGTTGGGGCGTAAACAGAAGTCACCCACTGCCCAGTATTTCCACCATGATTGTGAACCACAGCTACCTTTTGCCACCATCCTTCTGCTCCCATCGATTGCCATTTCCCACTTTACCATCTATGACCACTTATTACCCACCATCACCTACTGTCATCTTTCACCCATCACCTTCCACCACCAGCATCAACCCTGTCCTTCATCCATCACCTTCCACCACCAGCATCAACCCTGTCCTTCATCCATCACCACCCACCACCATCATCTACCACCACCAACTACCACCTACTGTTTCTCACTACTTACCACCTTCTACCTTTGTGATAAATCTGCATTTACTACACACATCCATCATAATTCATTTTATTCAACAAAATTCATATGTATCTGCTGAATCTCAAGCCCTGCCCTAGGCACTGGAGATATAGGCATGAAATGTACACGGATCCTGTCTTCAAGAGCCCAACAGACTCTGAAGGGAGATGAAACATGAACAAAAATTGCAATACAAATGATAAGCCAAAAGGACGTGCAGGAAGGTCACTTCTCAGGAAGGTGAGGAGGAGGAGAAGGCATTAGACTTGGGCTGACAAGGCTGAGCTGCAGTGAAGGAGTGACCATGGGGCTGCCATCAAAGACCAGGAAGGCGGGCGGGGCAGGCTCTGCAGCCCCAGAACCACAGTCATCTCTTCCCTCCTTCAGGCCCACCTCCCTCCACCCCAGGCCACCTTCCTATGTGACGCTGCCCGTGCCTGAGTCTTGGACACAGGTGGGCCTCTTTGCCCAGGCTTCCTGACCGAACTCGGATCATCCTCAGAACCCCTGGCCAGGGTGATCCGGCTCTTTCTTTCACAGACAGTGCTACCGTGTCCCAAAAGGGCAGAGAGTATGGGACATGCCTTGATCCAGGAAAAGGTGCTTTACAAACATGAGAGGCTGGTGTCCAGGAGACAGGACAGAGAAAAGAACACAGGACAAGGTGTCAGGTGGCTGATGTCTGTCACTTACTGGCCATGTGGCCTTGGAGAAGTCACTTCCCCTCTCTGGCACAGGGGTGGCCTCTGCTTTGTGGCTCTAAGATGGGTCAGCAGCACTGGCAGCATGCGAGCACAGCCTGGGCAGCCGGGGGCAAGGGGAGTGTTCACTTCTTCCCCAATATCTGCACTCCATCCACCAGGAAGGGCATCCCCACCTATTCCATCATCTTGAGGAGAGACAGAGAGGAGGAGAAGGGGGTAGAAAGCCACAGAATGGGACAGAGGCCTGGAATGTTTCAAAGTTTGTCCCTCGGAGGCAGGGATTTAATAATACAGAAAGCTTGGTCAGCTTCAGGCCTGCCCAGAGGCCTGCCACTCCCTACTGGGAAGAAGTGGTTTCCAGGAAGGAGAGGAAGGCAGGGAGGGAGGGAGAGCGGGGGAGAGGAAACCCAGCTTTCAGTCTAGGCCCTGTTTGCATCGTTTTGCATCACTTTGCATTATTTCCCATCACTTTGCATTTTTGCTTCCTCCTTCAACGAGGGCCCCAGACACTGTGTCCAAGCCAACTGCACACCCTGTGTGTCAGCCTCCAGGCCTCTCCGGAGCAGCTCCCTGCGTGCCAGGCCCATGAAGTGGGACGTGGGGCTGGCACACGGAGCTCACCTGGCTCTCACTAAGACAAGACTGGAATCACCAATGTTTAAGAGCGTTGAAAGCTGCCAAGCAGTGAGAGCTGGGATTATTCAGAGGAGACTCGGGCAATCTGGGAAGGCTACCTGAAAGAGGCTGGGGGGCCCCTGGATAATGCAGAGCAGGGGAGGTCATTCCAGGGAAGGGCAAAAGGTGGTACTGCCCACAGGTGCCCTGCCTGGAAGACGTACCCATTGGGTCTAGGCTAAGGTGATCAGACGTCCTGTTTTTGGCGGGACAGTCCCGATTTTTAACAATTTGTCCCGCGTCCCGCGGCGTTTTAAAAAAGTCCCGATTTTTGGAAAGAATGCACGACAAGCTAGGGAACGGCGGGAGATAGACCCAATTTTTAATCAAGAACCCCCTCCCCCACCCTGGTCAATGGTGTCCCGCTTTACCAATGTTAAAATCTGGTCACCTTAGATCTAGGCCAACCTCAGACACAGCTTGACTCTTGGTCTCATAAAATACCACTCATAAGCGGATACCGGGATGCTCAGCGGCTGAGGGCTGGCCTCACAATCGCAAGGTCTGGGGTTTAATTCCCAGCCCCAGCCCATGCAAATCCATATGCTGAACTTTGGTGCAACTGATAACCTCCGGGATTACAGTAAAGATTCTCACCTCCCAAGCGGGAGGCCCCGGTTTGGTTCCCACTCTGCACAGCCCCACAACCATCTGTGTGGAATAAAGCCATGTCACAACTAATGATGTACCACTATGGAGACTGCTCTGGGCCCTCCCCCTTTCTCTTAAAACAAATAAACAAACAAACAAACAAAACAATAAAATAAATCTTAAAAAACATACCACTGGCAAAAGGTGATATTACAGATTGTTGTTTAGGGATGTATACATATGTAGAAATGAAATCATAAAGGAAAAAAATGCATGTTGGGTGAACAGATAATAGATTGTAGTACACCTATACAATGAAATACTAATCAGCAATAAAAAAAAAAAGGAATGTACTACTGATTTGGGCAACAACATGGATGAATTTTGAAATAGTTATGCGGAGTGAAATAAGCAACTTTAAAAAAAAAATGTGTGCATAATCCATGGAGCACCTACAGGACCTCCATTCCTTTCAAAACTCTTCCCCTCCCTCCACCTTGTCCCATTGGTATCAATTCTAGGAAACACACAGTAAGGTGTTGTGATAACGAGCAGATTACTGGTTGCCTGGGAATAGTTGGGGGGAGAGAGGGAGGGATTATCAAGGGTACAAGGGGGCATTTAGGGTGATGGAGGTATTCACTATCTTGATTGTGGTGATGGCTTCGTGAGAGTATGCATATGTCAAACACATCTCACTGTACACTTTAAACACATGTAGTTTAGTGTGTGTCAATTAAACCTCACTAAAGCAGTTTTTCTAGACCTGCTGAGCCCAGCAGCTGATTGGAGCCTCTCCTATGGGGCTCCCCTCTCCAGCCTCTGCTCAGAACTCTATCCAGGGACCACTTGCTGGGTCTCAGCTTCCTTAAAAATGCTTTCTCTTCTTCCCACCCATCCCAGTTGGAGTCCAGGAGCCCTAGGTAAAGTTACATAAAACACTGGCTCTGGGCAAATATGGTGGAGACACCCAAGGGCCAGGGACCCAGGCCCTAGAATGGGGGTGGCAAACCTATGGCATGCGTGCCCAAAGTGGCACGCAGAGCAATTATTTCGGCACGCGGAATTATTGTTTTTTGTTATAAAAACATCGTATGCCTCTTATAGACATAAAAATAATCGATACCTCTATCTCACTCAATGGGTTGGCACGTGAGTCGAGCGAGTATACTCTTCTTTCATAAACTTTGGCACTCAATCGCCAAAAGGTTCGCCACCCCTGCGAAGAACCATTCCTCAGGGCCTCCCTGTCCTGAGCACAGCTCTGATACCAGGGACCAGCCTGGGGCAAGACTTGCTTCCCATACCATCCAAAAGGGCTCCTCCTCTTCACTTGACATACACTATGACCCCTGAAGGTCCCCATGCTTTGGATGAGTGAGTTGAGATCCAGACTCATTAACAAAGTTGTATGAGGTCACATAGCAATTAAGTGGTAGAACTGGGACTTGAACCCTGGTCTCCCAATGCCATGTCCAGGGTCCTTTACCCTACTTAGCACCTAAGAGTAGGGTTCATTTTCCCCACGAGTCCAAGAGGGCAGGAGTAGTGGGGAAAGGCTTCGTGGATGGGGTCCCGGCCAGCCTCAGCACGGGGAGCCACCCGAACATGGAGCCTCAAGAAGCTGGGCCTGTGCGCGTCCCACTGCTCCCCCAGTGGCCAGTGGCCTGGGTGGAGCCCCAATCTTGCCCCCTGGCTCCCAGCAGAGCTCTCAGGGAGTTCACCACCTCATGACAGGTTTGCAAGCTTCTCAGGAGCCACAGTGGGGGCACCCCCGCATACAGCCCATTCTTCCTGGGCATTTACGAGCTGCCAGGGCTCTGGGTGACCCTCAGCCAGCTCCAGACCATGTGTCTGCCTCTCGGTGGGGTCCAGGGAAGATGCCCGAGACTCCAGGGTGAGCTCCCCACTGCCCCCACCAAGCTCTGCCCCAGAATCATCCTGGGCTGAGCTAGGCTGCCATGGAGAGACAGGGAGGGAGCAATACTAATGACAAGGACCAAATCTATGTGGCTTAACAGGCCACCCCCAGTGCCACTCTGGCCCAGGTCCTCAGAAGAGAAGCTACTCACCACGGTCCCCCAGCCCCAGTAAAGAGCCCCGATCGGAACCCAGACCCGCTGCCTCCACACCCAGCAGCTCAGTCACTGACAGTGAGACCTCTGGGAGCCTCATTTTTCTCATCTGGCAAATGGGGGTCATGACAGACTTTCCTCATGGGATACTTATGAGGATTAAGTGAGAAGATGTATATAAAACTACCCCAGTAAGTGGTTGTTACATTAGCAAGTCCTATATAATAATAGCTATTAATAATAGTTATTACTATTACATAGTTGTTATATAATAATAATAATTGTTGCTGTTGACATCAAGCTGTGCTCTCCTGCTTCCCCTACTCCACGTTTCTCTTCTCTGCCCCAAGTCCACCTCTCTGAATCCCGCCCAGCCTTCAAGGGCCAGCTGAATAGCCCTGCATTCAGGATCACCTCGTTCTCAGCCTGTGGACCTATATACCAGCTGGTATGGGCATTTATGCCCCTTATGAAGAAGGCTTGTCTCTCTGTTTAAACAGTGGGCAGGGCAAAAGGCACAAGCACTGGAGCACACCCTGGGCATGCTACAGACTTGCTGCATGACTTTGGGCAAGTCAATTCACCTCTCTGGGCCTTGATGCCTTTCTCTATAAAATAGGGCCATCATAGCTGCCCTGCCTACCCCTCCAGGTTGTTGTGAGGAGCCAGTGAGTTCATAGATGCAAAAGAATTTTACAAAGTTTAACCCCTGATCCCAACATAAGGTCTTATTTCCTCATACAAAAGTAACACCCACCACCAGAAGAAATGAGCAGCTCATTTCAGCCCAGTGAGGGCCTAAACACTTCTGTTTTCTCTCATCCCAAATGCCCTAATCCCAGGTTGTCAGGATGATCCTGACTTGAACTAGTTCATATGCATTAAGTGAACAGGGCTCTCTGCTACGGGAAGACTTTGGAAGCTAGTTTGAAGAATGGAAGAGCAGGTGGGGAAGGAGCTTGGGTGAGAGAGAGGATTCTAGAACTCGGCAGATGTGCATTTCTCTGGGTTCCTTCAAGAGGCCCACCTCCCTCACCTGCCTCTTGCCTCCAGGCTTAGCCCAAGCCCATTTCCTCGCTGGGAACCTCTCCTTCCTTGTAGCCACCTCTACACTTGTCTTTGTCTCACTCATCCTTCAGGTCTCGATGTTAAAGTCTACTTTCTCCCAGAAGTCTCTCTGACCCCAGATCAGGTTAGGGGCCCTGCTATGGACCTCCAGGAACCCCACACCCCCCTAACAGAACATCCAGCACCCAAGCCTGATGCCCCAGGGCGTCCACTGTATGCAATGTGATGACTTGTCTCCTCTATGCCCAGAAGAGCCCTGGTGCCATGCTAACCTTGGGAGAGCTGAGGGTCACTCATCATTTTCTGTGTTCTACAGTGAAGCTTTCTGGCTAGGAAAGACTGCAGGGTTAGTTGTGCTTCTCCCTGATGGACTGTAAGCCTCCTGAGGGCAGAGACCATCATCTTTTTTACGGCGATTTTCCTAATGCCCAGCTCAGAGCACATAGCAGGCGCTCAGTAAGAGCTGTTAACCAATTGCCACTGTTCCATTTCTCAATCTACTGATCAATTGGCAAGTGTCCAAGGAGCACCCACTTTGTCCCTAGCTCTTTCTGGTATCCTGTGGAGAAATCAGAGAAACAGGGGACTAAAGGGACAGCTTCTTTCACTGTAGCGTAGCATCACACTCCTACTCTACATGCCTGACTACAGCCCTGGCCTGCTCAAGAACCTTCACTATCTCCCATCCGCCTGTGGGAAGAAGGAGAAATGGAAGGCCACAGGGGTTGATTGTTACTTGTGTATCAGACACTGCACCGATGGCTGTCAGGTACAGCCTCGTCTCACCCTCCCGGTCCCTGAAAGGCAGGTGTCTGCAGGAAGAGGCCTCCGTAATGGCCCCAATGACCCCGGAGTCGTGCCCTTTGGTAACCCTCTCCTGTTGAGTGTGGAGGGGATCTAGCAACTAGCTTCTAACAAACTGAATGCAGCTCAGGGAATGGGCATCACTCCCAAGACTGGGCTATAAAAAGCCGTGGCCTCCATCTTGGTTACTCTTTCTCGCCTCTCTCAGGTTTGCTCCCTCTGGGGAAGCCAGCTGCCATGCTGTAAGGTAGCCCGGAGGAGAAGCCCGCATGGGAGGGGCCGAAGACTGCCAATAACCATGTGCGTAAGCTCGGACAGGAGCCCCTCCAGGCAAGGCTTCATTCACATGAGACCACAGCCCCAGCCAACACCTTCACTACAACCTCACAAGAGACAGGAAGCTGGAGCCACCTACCTGAACTGTTCAAGACGCCTGACCCACAGAAGCTGGGAGATAAGGAAATGTTTATTGTTTTAAGCATTTGCTTGTGGGGTAATCTGTTACGCAGGGATGTGTTATGCAGCAATCTACTATCAATGAGTCCCATTTTATAGATAAGGAAGCAGAGGCTCTGAGAGGTAATAACTTGCCAGGGTCACAGAGCTGGTAAGGGGTGGGGTGGCTCTGAACGCATGTCTGTCCCGTTGCACAGCTGTGCTCAGCAGGCCCCAGCTAGCTGGCCAGCACGGTCGATTCCCTCTCCGCTCCACGCACCCTCCACTCCGTCCTAGTCAGTTTCTCCATGACCTCTGTAACCCCCCATGCGAACATCTTCGTCGTTTAGGAACAGGGACCATGGCAGGACCTGATCATGAGTGCCGGGCGCTGCCTCCCTGGAAGACTGAACCGATTCATGATCACGAGGTGGGCGAAAGGAGAATGACAGGGAGTGGGCGGGATCTGCACGCTCACAGCCAAGTTAATCTCCACTCGGAGCCTCCTGCTCTCACTCACTCTGTGACATCCCAATCTCTGATTTCCGGCAGCCAGATGTGCACACAGATGTGCCTCCCAATATCCTCAGTGCTGGGAGGGACCCAGCCATCCTCCTCCCACTCTCCCATCCCACCCCAAGATTCCAGAAGGGGATTCCAGATGAGAACTATTCCAGGTTCAGCTCCCTGTCCCTGCCTTCCCAGCACCTCTCCAAGCCCGAAGGCCAGGCCTGAGAGAATAAGGGGGAGTATGGCTCAGTCCCACAAATCCACACACCACCCAGACAACAGTTCCCCTTATACAAACCCATACCTGCTTGTGTATACATGTGTGGATATGTGCACAGCCTGTGTGTGTGCCAAATGGTGGACACAAGCACCCAGAGAACATTCGGTCCTGGGGGCACCCCAGGCCTGGAGAGGCAGAAGATGCTATCTTGGTCCTTGGAGGCAGCCAGGCACATGTGGTGTACACACTCACAAGCACACACAGGCCAAGGGGGAAGCCTCCCTGGAAACCACAAAAGCACATGCATTCGACAGAGTGCTTCTTGTGCGCCCCTATGCCCTTAGCTCACTTAATCCTTCCTACAACCCTTCAAGGTAAACCTTATCGTCCCCAATTTAGGGAAGCAGACACTCAGACTCAGACAGATAAAGGGGCTGACACAACGTCACATGACCAGTAAGAGTGGGGCAGGACGCTAACTCACCAAGAACACACACCTGCCTTCCTTGTCCTCCCCAACCTTGCCCGGTCTCAGGTCTGATGTCTTCTGAAGCATCCCTGATGGCTCCATCCCATCTGCTCCCTTAGACCACCTGCAGCCCCAGTGGCAATGTGGCCCAGAGGGTCAGAGCCTGTATACTTGTCCCTCCTCCTCACTGGCCAAGCAGCTGCTGGTCCCCACTGTGTGCCAGGCCCTGATGGGGTGAAGAGAATACGAAGATGGGTCAACCTGATCCCTGCCCTTCCAGAGCCCACAGGAGCGAGTAGCGTGGGGTCCGCGTGGGCGTGTTCACAGACACACCTGCCAGGCGCACCTTGGCGTCAGCCTGCAGAGCTACTGCCAGGAGACAGGCAGCTCCATTGTGCTGATCCCAGATCTCCTAAATCTACCCGATGCCCGCTCCCTGCTGCCTGCTTCAGAATTAAGGAACCCAAGGAGGAGAAGTGGGGAGTCAGCAGAGGAAGGGTCAGGCCTGGCTTCCCCTCTGAGTCACCAGCCATTTCCTCCTAGGCCACAGCCGCACCCGCAATCCCCCGTGACAGGACAGAGTGGGAACCAATCTCTCAGGTCCCTGCACCCCAGCTAGATGCTGGGGTCTGTTGGTTCAGATGCCAACTTGGGGTGACGTATATGTCTGGGTGCCTATGTGTGTGCCATCCACTCAGCTACGGGACCCTCCCTTGCTTTGGGGGCAGCACTCATGGAGGCCAAGGAGGAAGAAGAGGGAGGATGGGGGCAGGGGAGGTCTCCCAGTATTACAGCTGCCTCCCTCTCTCCTCTCCTCACCCCCCACCCCCACCCTGCCCTCAGGATTGGGGAGCAGCTCTAGAAATCTGCCTGATGAAAGAGATGAAGCATGTAACTGCCCAAACCATTTTCCAAATGGGAATTCATTTCTCCCATGAGACCCCTGCCAGGCTGGTCTCAGAGGAGCCCAATTCCTCACCACCAGCCCCACTACACACACACACACACGCGCACGCACACGCACATGCACGCATGCACACATGACTCATGCAGAAACACTGACATCTACAGAATGATAAGCACATGTCACAGGCACAGAGTCCCACAAATGTGCTCACACATGGAGACACAGACATAACGCTCAACCCCTAAATATTATACAAATACATACACATTACATGGTACACACAGAGAGGCTTAAAACAGATGCACAAGCTATAGTCACCAGAGACACGGTCAGCCAAGATACATCCACAAACACACAACCAGATACACACACACACACACACACACACATAGTCTGGGTCACTCTCTGTCACCTCTCATTGTGACCCAGCAATCCAAGATCTTCAGCTTGAAGCAAACCAAACTCCCAAAGCGCACAGTGAAAATGCAACCAGGAACTATGTAACTATAACCTCCCCAGTCAGGTTGCAGCCAAGCCCCCTAAGATGGAGCAAAGGCCTGCACCCTCCCTTCCCACAGCTCACCTCCCAGAGCCAGTGCACAGGAATGGGTTCCACAGATGTGGGTAGGACATGCAGGCAGCGGTGCTGCTAAGGGACTATGTGGGTGCAGGCCAATACTCCCTCTCTGCAACCCCAACGACGGTCTCCTACTTATGTTGATGGCAGGCTGAGGCAGTGGCCACTGCCAGCTTGGTGGGGACATTGCCTAAGGACGGTGGTCCTGGCAAGGGACTGGAGCCAAGACAGATGGGGCACTTGATGAGCACTCACCAGCGGCCACCTAGCCTGGATGCCCAATGCCTAGAGTGCTCAGCACACCGCGAGCTCTCTTCCAGGCCTCCGAATGCCTTTCCAATCCCTTTAGGTTTCCCCCAGGTTAAGTCCTTACTCACACTGTCTCTTGTAATCCTCACAATACTCTTTGGCGGAGGGTACTATGATTAGCCCTGTTAACAGATGAGAAAACCAAGGTTCGGGGAGACGTTAGTCTAGCTCCTGCAGAGCATGAGCCCCTGACGGACCTCTGCCACCTCGGGTGGTCTCGAGTGGCCTCCAGGTCCTCACTCCTGAAGCCTGTGCTCCAAGGCAGCTGGTGGACAGTGTGCTGCGTCCTGAGCCTGCGGGGAAGGGCCTCTCTGTCCTTCCCAGGCCACGGGCTTGCCCAAGTCTGACTCCAGTGGAAAATGCCAGTCAGCTTCAGACCTTCTGCCAACAGGCCCTGCTGAGGCCAATGAGCCCTGAGAGGAGCCCCCACCCCACCGACAGGCAGGGCCGGGCACAGGTCAGCCCAGCCCGAGGCTCAGGCCACTGGCAGTGACCCGGGCTGGCTCCAGATTATGTGTCTTCCAGGGCCTTCCATTTGTCACTTAGCCCTCCAGGCTCAGGACAAAATTCATTTCCTTTTAAGAGAACCAATGATTGGCTTTTCCCGAACTCTTTCTTTTTTTAATTAGAAATTACTCTCTCAAAGTCCAGCGCCAAGAAGGGAGAAGCTACCTGGTCACCAGTCCTGGCATGGCTTCCCACTCCTCCTTCCTCCCTCACTCCCGCCACCACCCTCCCTCCTTCCTGGGCCTCTCCTGGTTCCTCAGAGCCCGCTGGACCCAGCAGATGGAAGCTGCCCCGTCCCCAAATGCCCTATCCCAGGGTGAAGGAAGGCACCAAGGGCAGTGTGGCCAGGACTCCCCAAGGTCAGCCCAGGCTGTTCTGCCACCAAACAGTTTTACAGGAACCCCAACTCCTTGGAAGGCTTCCCCTCCTCCTACATCTGGTGCCCACATCAGCCATGCTACTCCCCAGACCACAGCGCTCGAGCCAGGTAGATGGGGGGACAGGAGTTGGGGCAAACAGAAGCCCTGTGAATAGGGAGCCAAACGATACTTCTTCCTTCCACCTCTTCACCTGCCTGCCCATTGTTCTGACCATGAACGTGAACCCCGGGGGTCAGAAGTTCATTCGCTTCCCCAGCAGAGCACACACTTTGAGAACCGAAGTCAGGCAATGTGGGGGGCTGTCACTTACACAGCCATGTGCAAAGGCACACACTCACACTTGTGCACACACACGCATGCCCACACATCTCTCCAGAGCTCCATCATGGAACTCAGTGCTGACCTCCAGGGCTCACAAGCAGGTCCCCCCCCACCACCACCACTGTTAAACTGTGTTTTGCCCAGTGCTGGGGAAGGGGGTATGGACACCCTGCACCTCACATCCCACTTGGGGGCTGGTCAGCACCCTGGGGAGACTCAGCTACCTGACTGATCACCAGCTACCAGGGAAAGTCCCCTTCTTCTTGCTCTTCCCAGCCCTCCTTCCTGTCCCCCACCCCTGTGCCTGCCACCCAAACAAGCCCCTCAAGGAGCGAAGAGGAAGGGGATGGCCATGCCCTCAGCCCCAGTGCTCCCCAGCCCCAGCCTCCCAGGTGGTCCCCAGGCTGGGGGTGGGCGGACCCCCAGGCATCAGCTGGTACCTTACCGTGGAGGGTGCTCCGGGTGATCTGTCCCCCCATCACGGGCAGCAGGCGGCACGGCCACCTCCGTTTGGCTAGCCGGCCTCGTCACCAAGCCGCTCTGGCTGCCAGCTCCCCTCCTCCTGGCCCCCCTCCTCCCCGGCGGTCGACAACCGGCATGGCTGGGCTGGGCTTGCCCCTCTCCTGCCCCCAGATGCTCCCTCCTGCACACCAGCCCGGCCACACAGGCACGCACACACCCGTGGCCCTCGCTCACGGCTGCCGCCCAGCTCCCACCCACTCCCGGAGCCTCCCCCACCGCCCCTTGCTGGTACAGGCAATGGGATCTGTCATGTTTATTTACATAAGGAGGAGGAGACTGGAGGCTTCCTGAAATAGCCCAGCTCCAGAAAGCGCTGGAGATGCCCCAGCCTGAGAGCACACACACACACACACACACACGCACACATGCAAATTCCCCATCCCACCCACGTGGACAGCCTCACCATGCACTCAAGCCTTGGGCCGTTCACAGGTCCTTATGCACCTATTAGACATCAGACATCAGGCGAGGAGATAAGGCAACGGTGAGCATCACAAACATCGCCCCTGCCCTTCAAGGGGCTTATAATCTGGCTGGTGGAACTGAGCAACAGAGAGCTGACACTTCTGTCTTCTTCCAGGCTCTGTTAGGAGTATTAGCTCTTTTAGTCCTCAGGGGCTGACTAATGAGGTAATTATTATTGTTAGTGTCCATAGGCATCATTATTATTACCTTACAGATGAAAACACAGCTAAAGAGGTTGCCTACCTCGAAGGCAGTCTGGCACCAGAATCATCACTCTTCCCCACTCACCAAACTGTCCCTGCGATCAAAATCATACACCAACACACAGCAATATATACAGACCACACTGCCTGTCTACACGCCACATGTGTATACACAAACACAGGTCCACGAGCCCTGGTAATCACTCACCACCGCGCACACTTAGCCACATACTGCCCACCAGACACATACACCAACACATCCACACCTTGCAATGTACACACTCAACACACGCACATTCCCACAGACACGGCAGTCTCTGAAGAAATCTTGAGGTACAGAAGCTGGCACCCCACATTTGGAGGAGAGGCACAGGTGTAGACAGAGAGGGCAGGGGGCAGTGGGAAGGCAGACCCCCTCCCAGCTCTAGGCAAGCGCACTTGGGAGCCCACGGCATCACCAGAAGAGCAGCCACCGCACTCCCTGGGGCCAGCCTTCGGGTGCACAGCCTGATTTCCGTCCCAGGTGGCAGGGACTACTGCTATGTTCACCTCAAAGAAAAGAACGTGGGGGCTCTGAGAGGCTCGGGAACTTGTCTGAAGTTACCGAGCAAGGCAGAGGCAGAGGCAGGACTCAAACCTGGGCCTGTGGGACAATGTCACGGTCCATCACCCATCACAGGCTCTGCAGGACAAGAGCCTCTCCCGGGGAAACAGGACCATTCCCTCCTCCCAAGCCTGGTCCTGTCCCCAGCATCGCTCCCCACCCCCATCCCTGCCCCAGGGCCAGGGATCTGGGTTCCCAGGGAAAGGTCTGGGCGGGGAAGGAAGGTCAGTGAGTAGAGGGGTCAGGACCAGGGCATGAGCTATGGGAAGGGCAGGGCTTCCCCCTATCAGATGGAACTCAGATGCCTGGCCCGTCTGAGGGGCTGTGCTGGGCCCTGAGCCCTCAGCTTGGGGCCCTGTTATTGCCATCCTTGCACGGGTCTGGGGGAGGGGAGGGGAGAAGCACATTACACACGTTAACTTGTTCAGTCCTCATGACACCCCTAAGAGATAGGTGCATTTTTATGCCCAGCTTACAGATGAGGAAACTGAGGCAAAAGGAGACTGCTCTGGAGGCTATCTCCTGCATCCTGCCCACCTGTTAATACTCCTGGCTGGCTCTTCACCACCAACCCCTCCCATAGCCAGCCGGGTCTTCCCAGCCCTCAGCACTGCACACTCCTCTTCTGGGAAGCCTCTCTAGGGCCCCAAGTACACAGTTAGTCCCCCTTCTTGGAGCCTGTCTCTCCTCTGAGGCTGGGCTATGCCTCTCCCAACCCTTTGCCATACTCTGCCCTACACAGAGATAAGGCTGTGGCCTTATCTGTTTGCCCTACCTGCTCCTGGGCACATCTCAACAATTCAACTCAACCAACATTTATTGAGCCAGACACTGAGCTACACAGTAAGGATGCAATGGTGTCCAACAACAGACAGGCCCTGGCTCTTGCCCACTTATAGTCAAGCAGGAAACACACATTGCTCAAGTAGTCTCACCAAGGAACATATCATCACAATCCCAGACATGTGTTCTGAAGGAAGGGAGCAGGGTTCTGGGGCCCTGGGGACAGGCTTTCCTGAAAAGCAATGGTGACAGTGAACCAGGCAAGTCCACGTGCAAGTAGGTTTTACAGAGTGAGTACAGTATGTGCAAAGGCCCTGGGACTGGAGTGAGAGCTCCATCCATCCAAGAAGCAAGGGTGGATGGCTATGGCAGAGACAGTAGAAGGGTGCTGGGGAAATTTTCTGGTGGCAAGCCAAGGTGGGCTGGGGACATGCCCGAGGGCCTCAAAGAGCTGGGGGAGGAACCTGGCCTCTTTTCTGAGACCAGTACGGAACCCCTGACGGGTTTCATTCATCAGGAAGGCAAGAGGACCAGGCCTGCACTTCCAAAAGGTCACTCTGCCATCTGGTGTGGAGAGGGCATGGGAGGAGGCCAAAGGCACCAAGGGAGGAAAGAGCGGTATCCAGTGGGGTTGGGCCTATACTGGACTGGCCTGCAGTCTCCTCGGGCCTAGCATCACGCCTGCACAGAGCAGGTGCTCAGAAATTAGCTCACAGATAGAACCAACAGCACATAGTTTTCGGGAAACAGGACGGGGGAGGTATTGCAACTACGCGGAGAGAGGGGCAGGGTGAGGGCTTGGCGAAGTGGGAGTCCTTCAGAGGCCGGCACCCTCACTCTGGCCGCCTGAGTCTGGAGTCGAGAATTGGAAGGCAGCACTGGCGGCCTCTGGCCCTTCCACCACCATCTGCAGGGCTTCTCCAGCAGACTTCCTCGGGTGCTGTTTCCGATCCGCCACTCCCCAGTTTAAATAGGAAATGGCAACACCCTGTGTCTGAGGGTGGCTGGCCCCCTACCTCCTCCCCAGAGCAGCACCCGAGCCTCGACAGATGATGTGGAGCATCCCCCGCACCCTTTCTCTGCTTTAGTCACTGAGGCATCCATGCAACTTCATTTGGCCAAAGAATTCTGTTACTAAAAGAGGTGAGAGCACCAGTGACCTACATCATTCTCTCATTCGTTAAAAGCATTCACTGAGGGCCAACTCTGGACCCACTGGGGAGCAAGACCCAACTTCCTCCCTTCAGAAGCCAAGCAGGAGCCATGCCGGGGTCAAGGAATGAGGTTCCTTTGGCTCTGGTTGAATTGTTTCCATGTCATGTTCTGTAGAAAAGGATAAGGATGAAAGGATATGAAAGGGGAATGGAGACTCTATAAGCAAGTCCGAGGGAGAAGCTGTACATGCTACCATTTATTGAACACTTACTGTGTGTCAGGCACCATGCTAAGCATTTCACACACAGAACCTCACCAAATCCCAAAACATCCTGCAGGGTTATAATTATCCCCATACTACAGGCTATAAGACGGGCTCAGAGAGGTCACACGGAAGGCAAGACAAGCCAGAGTTCGTTCCCAGACCTGCCTGCCATCCAAACTCCCATGCTAGACAGAAAAGGCCCCAGGGCGGAGTCTTCTGGGAAGAGGCAGCTGATAAACTTTTTTTTTTTATTTAAGGAATCAGAATGTTTCTACGTAAAGGCAGAGCCTAGGTGTTTTCCAAAAGACAGAGGGTGACATCCCAGGATAAAGCGTCAATGAAGGCAGAGGGACTGTGGAATGGCATAATACTGGACCTCCTGTCCTGGAAATCTTGCAGAAAGTAGACCTGTATAGGACCCAGGTAGGGACTGTGATACCTCCAAGCCCACAGGCAAAAAGCAGAACTGAGTGTGCCCTTGGAAAGCACTTGATCTGACAGAAAACCTGCCAGGTTTCAGAAAACCACCCCAAAACGTCCTCCCTTTCTGGCCACCCCCTCGCCCAGTGCCTCTGCTTTCTGGCTCCCACCAGGGCACCTCTGCATGCTTGGCTCTCTGCACCCATTCAGTTCCTCCTCTTCTCCCTGCCACCTCCCATCTCCTGGCCCCTTTCACTCTTAGGCACCACCTTGGTCTCTGGGTTTAACCCTCTCCTCACCAAGTCCTGTCTCATTTATGTCCCCCCAGGCCCAGGCCGAGCCTGCCCTCTCAGGAATTAAAGTCTAGGGCAGATCCAACAACAGCAGAACAGAACATGGGACAAACTCACTGGACAGCAGAAACCACTGGGATCAGAGACTCCCGGGTTTCTAAGGCAAAGGAGCCTCAAGAGAGCACTGGGTCCAGCCACTGCCTTCAGGCCAAGAGGTAACCTGCCCGGGTTACAGGTGTAGCCAAGGAGGTGCAGCACGGTGTGACCTTTCCTAGGGCCGCACAGTAGGACAAGGACTTGAACACTCAGGTCTAATGTCTTCTGGTGCCTACTTAACATGGCATACAGGTCAGGGCATCGGAAGGCATGGAAGACAAGGAGAGGGGATAGCTTCTCTGTACGAGGAGGGCGGAGGGGGCCGGAGCGTCCATCAAGAGCAGTCAGGGGAGGGAGGCGGCCCTGCTGGGGGCAGAGCTGGGAAAGAGCTCCGAGGTGCTGTCCTGTTTTTCATTAAGAACAAGGGCTAATTTGATTGAGCTGATGAGTCACCTGGCATATGGGGCTTAAGGCCAACCTGCCAGGGTCATCCTCCCTGCCCTAGGAGACTGGGGAGCAGGGAGACCCCCTCCAAAGCTTCCTCTCATGACCAGAACCAGGATGAGAGTGGAGGCTGCTGCCTGGAGTCTGCAAGAGAGAGACATGCGTGGAGATGAGGACAAAGACACAGAGACTGCGCGTGCGCTGTGTGCTGCAGGGGAACTGGAGCCAGGGAGCCCATCAGGCGTCCTCTGGGGCTGGGACAGGTGCCCCAGCAGTGACAGCTGCCAGCCGCCGGGGAGGATGGGAACACAACAGGTGCAGAGGCGGGGGTGGAGACCGAAAGGGAATTTGAGAAAACAGCTTGGAGTTGGGCGCCCCTCCCAGGCCACAGGCCCAGAGCCAAGTAGCCCTTTCTCAAAACCTCCAAGACACAAACACAGCGACTCCTGCTCCCAGATCCCGGCCTAAGGGTCAGCCGGCCAGCCTGGACGACACAGGAGTCAACACTCACACCAGGCAGAAAGGACAGAACAAGGAAGGAACTAGGTTTCGATTCTCAGGACAGAGTGTGCCAGATGGAGCCCACACCCACAGAGTCCCCAGCTGGCAGCAAACATTTGCCTGTGATAAGAACTAAGTCAGCAGCCAGGACGGGTGGATGGATGCGCCCACCCCACCCTCGTGGAGATTGGGAGCTCTGGTCTTGAGGTCAAACAGGCAAGTTCTACTGACACACGACTAGGCAAGCTACTGCGCTTCTCTCAGGCCCAGTGCTTGGCTCAACAAGTCATAGTGACCAGTTCTGTCAACATTCAGAGGCCCAGAGAACTCAAGAACTGAGGTAGAACCTGGAGGGGCTAAGAGCCCTGCCCCACTGCAGAGGGAGCGGCTTAGGACCCAGGATACGAGTGCAGCCCTAAGTATAAAGCTTACGCTGAGAGAAGACAGGGAGGGCCAGCTCTAGGAGCTGGTGACCACCGGCACCATCCTGCTGGCACCTCTGCTCAGCACCGCCCGCCGTGCACCTGTCCCCGTGCTAGGCTTTGCACGGATTATTGCACGCATGCCTCGCATGCAGACGCCTCTCCAGAGGGCTGCGTAGCCATAGGGTCCTCTACGTAAGAGGACGACACGGAGCCCAGGGTCACCTGGTTGGCGCTCTGTTTTGGTTGGGGCACAATGAATTTCAAATTGGAAGCCAGCCTTTGTCTCAGTGGTCCTAAGTGATAAATGACCTAAATGATAACCTTCCTGAGGAGTGTGAGGAAGGGCATTTATGGGGGAGGTGAGGCACAGAGATGAGGAGACCCAAGGTGATGCAGGGGACAGGACATACGTGCTTGAGTAAGACATGAGCCTTGTCCACCAGAGTTTCGTAAACACGCTGATCCTGCTGGGCCCGCCCGGATTATGAGAAGAGCTGGCAGCTGAGAGCAGGTAAAATCCCTCCTCTGCAAGCACAGGCCACCCTCCCTCCACAGCCCTCTTCTCCCACCCCCACCCCCACACACACCTTCAGGCCCCATGGCTCAGCCAGGATTCCTGGTGTCCACCCCTTCTGGTGCCAAGACCCCAGCCAGCTGACACTCCCCCCGGGCTGGGGGCCCCCTCTCCCCTCTTCAGCCCACCCTCCTGCTTCCTTCCCCTCCCAGGTCCAACTCCCTGAGGGACAGCAGAGCCCAGGGCCAGCTCACTCGGCTCCCACCTCTGCCCCCTGGCCCTGCCTCCTGCTCACTGCTGGGGCCTCTGAGGCCCAGACATTGGGCATTAGTGGGCACGCCGGAGCACAGTGCATATTAGCCATGTGGGCTGCAGTCAGGTTAGGACCTTCAGGCACAGGGGCATCTGCGAGTCCTGGGGGCCATCCAGGGCCTCTCAGGAGAAGCCGATGGCTTTCATCACCACTTAGCTGATGGACAGAGTCTGTCCCCTGCCACTACACCTCCAGCCCTAGGCCCAGACTGAGTCATGGACCCCAACCCAGACATTTTCACGTCTTGGCATCAGACTGGGGCTTTTAGTTAGTCCCTACGGGCCTGGGGACTGTGAGCATGTGGCTGGCCCAGTGCTGGCCACCCCTCCCTCTAGAGCTCAGGTGTGGGCTGTTGGGACTGTGGGCCTCCTGCCCAAAGGACAGCCCAAGAAGGGCAGCCACGGCAGGGTGACTGCAATACCAGAAGACCCAGTCTCCTCCGTGTAGCTGTCCCAGCTCCCAGGTAGCTCCACCTCCCAATTTGCACATTCATCCAAGGCTCCCGCCTTCCTTCCCCCTCTAATACCTACCTCAGGCTCCTCCCCCATGAAGCCACGCCCTCCAGGATTATTTTCTCCCTTCTTTCCTCCCTCCAGCTGCTGGGGCCCAGGATCAGGCAAGCCACCAGAGACCCCAGGAAAGCACAGGTGGGATCTCCAGCATCAAAGCTCAGAGGACAAAGCCTTCCCCAGAGTCAGGACTCCTGGGTTCCAGGCAGGTCCTACGGCTCGTGGTCAAACTCAACCAAGGCGTGGGAAGGTCTGTGGGAGCCTGCTGGGGTTTTGGGAGACTTGGGGAAGACAGCCCCTCTTAATGTCTGATAGGTTCCCCCATTCTGGGGTGTTGGTGAGTTAAGGGTTTCAGAAGCGGGGCAGCTGGGATGGCTCAGTGGGTTAAGTGCTCGCTTTGCAGCCCCTCCCGGACCCCGAGGATCAAATCCTGGCCCCGACCCATACGGACCCATATTCTGAACTGGGGTGTGCCCCCAATTCAGTTCTTGCCGGGGCCCATGTGGGAGGCTCCCGGCCCAGTTCCTGCCCTGCGCAGCCCCGCGCCCACCTGTGCAGTGAAACTATATGGAAAACTAATGCTGTCAACTACGGAGACTGCTCTGGGCCCTCCCCCTTCTCTCTGTGGCTCTGGCTCTCACTCAACGTGCTCTCTCTCTCTCTCTCTCTCTCTCTCTGTCAAAAAACAATAAAAATAAATCTTTAAAAGAAAAAAAAAAAGGGTTTCAGAAGGTGCCTTAAGCTAAGGTGACCAGATTTTAACATTGGTAAAGCGGGACACCATTGACCGGGGGGGAGGGGGTTCTTGATTAAAAATTTGGTCTATCTCCCGCCGTTCCCTAGCTTGTCGTGCATTCTTTCCAAAAATCAGGACTTTTTTAAAATGCCGCGGGACGCGGGACAAATTGTTAAAAATTGGGACTGTCCTGCCAAAAGCAGGACGTCTGGTCACCCTACCTTAAGCAGCTCCTGTGTTGGGCAAACAGGAGCAGGGATCTCTCCCCAGGGCACAGCCTCTCCTCCTTAAAACAAATGCCACCCCCCTCACAACCTCAGCCCAGCCCAACCAAACCCACTTCTGCCCAGAGCAGAATTCTATTCTCAGGGCCAATTAAGAGGGGTGGGCTACATTAATGCAGCTTTTGTGGGGGGGGTCTATTTTTACTAGCCATGACACCACCTCCATAATTTGCTGTGTGACCTTGGGCAAGTCATTCTCCTCTGTGGGCCACAGTTTTCACATTTGTAAAATGGAGATGCTGAACTCATGCATCTTTAGCTCTGAGCCAGGAGTTCCCTGGACCATTGAGGTGGAGGGGAATCACTGTGGAGAAGCCATCAAAACTTCCTGCACTGTCTGGAGCTGCAGACCCTGCTCCTCACCCCTTTCCACCAAGGTCTGGTAGAAAACCAGGGAGGAGCCAGCATGCTCTTAGCTGGGCATCTGGCTTCTCACCCTCCTCTTCCTGGTCTCCACGCAAAGGCTCCACAGCCCGGGTTAGGCCTTGAGTGCTACTAGCCAGGCCAGAAGTCGGGTCAGCCTGGATTTCCCCATCTGAGCAGTCACGGTGTCCTCAAATCTATCCCCTGGCTATTCCCACAGTTCAGGCCACCAGCATCATCCTGATCTGGACGATTCTTCCAACAGCCATCAGCCTCCTATCCCCCTTCCTCAGGGCGGCGGGCTGACCTGTCTCCCTGACAAACCCAGCTGGGTGACAGCCCAGCTCAGACACCCCATGGCCGAAAAACTCCACCCACCTTTGGGGAGCATTCCTGGTCCTCTGTGAACTGGCCTCGCCCCATGCGTCTGCCTCAACTCCCAACACTCCAAGTCCATGAACCACATATGTCCCAGGACGTGGCCACATCACACAGGTCCCTGCTACTCTATCTACCTGGACTGCCCTCCCCCCAGGCTGGCCACTCAAAAACTCCTACCTCACCTTCATTGCTCAGCTTGGAGGCAGCTGTCCAAGGTCCTCACAATGCCCCAGGGCACACTAGACCTTCCTGCCCTAGGGCAAGTCCACGCTGCATGCAGCCCTGGCATGCTGAGAGCAAAACCTAAGGGCTCTGGACTCCCAGCACCTAACAGTGTGGGCACTGGGGGTACTCAGCATGTGCTCTAAAGGAAACAAGGAGGAAGGGATAAGAAGAGGCCGGGATGGTGATGGGAGCTCTTTACTGGGCCCCCTTCTGCCCCTTCTCCAGGTTCCACTTCTCAGCTCTGAGGTCAGCCTCCCAGCTCTAACGCCCCAAACTCCTATGGACCCCATGGTACCCAAAGGCCGCAGCACAGTGCGTCACAGCCCCCCGGGGGCCCTCCTTGTTCCCGTAGGACTATAGGCAGCACTCGTCCAGGCTCGCTCAGGTAGAAATGGCCAAGCAGCCAGGTTCCAGGTCCTGGAACGCTGAGGAGCCACAGCCTACCCGACCACCTCCCCGGGAGGAAGCAGGAGAGCAGGACTGTGAGGAGGAGAAAGCCTGTGCCTGGCTCACTCCCACCCACTCCCCGCCCAGATTAGGGAGGCAGGGGAAAGAGCCCCTCCAACTTGTTTGCATAAACCATTTATAGAAGCGCATTCAAACCCACGCCATCCAAGAAGAAAAAAAGCCCACTGCAATTGCCTGTGGCTTCCCAGCCTGTCGTTTTTTCCTCCTCTTTCATTTTTATTTTAATGGCAGGAAGCTGTGCTCAGGAGAAATCTCTAGCCTGGCTGCTCCTGGCAACACAAGCTAAAATTTCCTCCCAAATTGAAGGACGATGATGAGCAGCTATCCTTCAGGTGTCGGTGACACAGTTTGCAAAGTCTGCGAGCATCTAAGAGCCTCTTCCCGGTACCTGCAGGGGTAACTATTGCCAGCCACCATTTACAAATGGGGGAGCTAAGGCTCAAAGAGGTTAATTGACTTGCCCAAGCCACAGAACACGAGTGACAGAAACGGACATGTGGCTGACTCCCCAACACTTACTCCTCTCCGCCTTGGCAGCACATTAGCCTCACCTACAGAAAGGCCAAGGAAAGGAAACCCGATGTAAGAAGTAAGAAATGACTGAAGGCTCTTGAGTAGGGGAGGAGCGCGGCTTGTGTAGGCAGGATTGGGATGGGGTAGGGGGACTCAAAGGTGGGTGGGCCACTTAGGGGCTCTCATGGTGGTCCAGGCATGAGGTGATAAAGGTCATGTGTTAGGCGGGTCATGTATTAAGCAGTTAAACAGACCTTAAGCAGTTAAAAGGGGATTAAACATAAACAATAAATAAGTAAATACCGGTAAATAAATAAATATCACTCATGCCCAGCCCCCACTCCAGATCAATCAACACAGAAACTCTGAGGGCGGGGCCCAAACATGGGTGCTTCTAGAAGCTCTCCAACATGGTTCCAATGTGCATCTGGGGCTGCAATCCACCCACATAAGCCCGTCACAACAAATCCTTTCCCCTCACCAATGACCTGGTCAAGAATGGCCATGGGACCCACTTCTGGCCAATGAAGTACTAGGACATCTTCAGAGACCCCTGTGAAAGAAGCCCAAGAGATAGGTCATTCTTCCTTTAGATACTGTTGTGTCCGGTTGTGATTCCTGGGACTGTCGTGGCCATGTCACTACCAGTCCAGAAGAAAGCCAACTCACAGATGCCCTTACTCACCCAGCCCTGAAATGCATCCACCCCGGACTTCCTGTGATCTGAGACAGTACAGCTCCTTATTGTTTAAGCCAGTCCACGTCATCATGTGATACTTACAGGCACAGCCCCAAGACAGCGGCAGTCGGCCTCCTCCTGTCCCCAGCCTAGTCATTCCTCTCCCCTCACTCTTCCACCACAGGGGCAGAAGTGACTGAGGGCCCAGCTAGAGCTCTCAAACCCATCCCAGTGTCTGCTCTGAGCTCATATGTCCCGGAGCTGCTTCTAGCCAGTGACAAAGTGGGGCAGGGGTATTGAGGCAGGCCCATTCCTGTGGGGGCATGGGATGTCTCTGACCAGTGTCTTGGGCTTGGGGACTCTTCAAGAGACTTACTGAACCTTCCTTAGAATTGCACTGCACTCTCAAAGGCTTCCACCAAATTGCCTTCCTTCCTTACGTGTCTTCTTCACTCAGGGTCACCCTTGCCTCTCCCTGCTTCTCTATTTTTACTATGACAAGTAAACTAATCATTTATTATTTATTATTTCTGTTTAATTCCCTCTTAACTCTTAAGGTCTGTTTAACTGCTTACTCCATGACCTGCCTAACACATGACCTTCATCACCTCATGCCTGGAACACCAGGAGCCTCCTAAGTGGCCCACCCACCTTTGAGTTCCCCCTACCCCATCCCAGTCCTTCCTACAGAAACCATGCTCCTCCCCTACTCAAGAGCTTTCAATCATTTCTTCTTAGTATTTCTTACACTGTCAAGTTTAATTTTCTTTGCCTTTCTTTACAGGCACTGCTGACTCTGACCTGCCTCATCAGCCAACCCTGGCAGAAGACAGAAATCCATCCCAATTGTTTCACTTAAATCTCTGAAGGGCTTCCCTGGGTGGGGGCAATGCTGGCTATTTACAAGGCAGAACTGATGGGCATCGCCTCCACACAATGAACACTAAGCTGCCCTAGATCTGAGTAACACTCCGTCCATTTCCACAGACGCTCATCCATGACAAAGCCTCCTTCAGACTCCCTTTCATCGAAGGAAAAGTTAACAGAAGAAATACATTTTACATACAAACAAACCTCCATCAACAGGAAGTGAATCCTCTCAAAGACTGTTACAATAATGAAAATGATTATTATACACAATAACAACAATATGGAGAGGAGGACAATAAAGGTGAAGATGGTTGTGATGGTGGAGAAAATAGTAATGATGAAGATAAGTATGAAAAGCAGGGATAAAAAATATTCTAACAGTAAGATCTCAATGATATAAGCATATGTGCATACAACTGACTTCCCCTTGACCCACTGCCATATTAACCAAATTCCTTTAGGAACTGCATTTGGTTGCTAGTAACAAATACCAAAAATAACATGGGTTTTTAAACACATAAGGTGTTTTCTCTCACATAGAAGAAGTCTGTGGCAGCTCTAGTTATCAGGGACCTGGACTTCATGTATCTTTCAACTCTACCATTCCACATGACACTTCAAAGTTGCTTCATGATCCAAGATAGCTGCTGAAGCTCCAGCCACCTTGTCTACATTCCATGCAGGAAGCAAGAGGAGCATGAAAAACCAAAATCAAAGGACCGACACAAGCTATCTGCCTCTCCTCAAAGGAGCATTATGCAAAGTCCACCCGACAATTCTAATTTATATTTCACTAACCAGAAAGTGATCACATGGCTACAACAAGGTGCAAGAGAAGCTAGAAAATGTAGTCTTTTCATTGGATACATTGCCATTTCAAATAAAAACAGGGTCTTCAGCCATAATGATGAACTCCATTCCCTCTGGGAAAATTTATTACTGATGCCCACAGTACACAGAATCTTCAACACTGGTAGGATCATCCCTGGTATCCCCACAAACCCTTCTGCTCCATCCAGCTGAACTGTATGCTCAATATGAGAAGCTGTGTTAACCCCAAACTTGTTTAAGACTAGTCAGTAGGCCAGGAAATTGTGTAATTTATTTAACTATTACATAAAATGTATCAAAAGTCTCTTTAAAGAGGATGAAAAGACAAGACTAGGAGAAAATCATTGCATAGTACATACTTAACAGAAATTGCAGAATATATTTTTTAAAAAAACAACTCTCCAAACTTGAAAAAATAAAGAAACCAATAACCCAATAAAAAATAATGGGCCAACGAGAAAGGAAATCCTGCCATTTGCAACAAGTTGGATACACCATGAGGGCATTGTGCTAAGTGAAATAAGTCACACAGAGAAAGACAAATATTGTAAGGTATCATTTATATGTGGAATCTAAAATAATCAAACTCAGAGAAACAGAGTGGTAGTTACCAGGGATTGGGGCCTGGGGAAAATAGGGAGATATTAGTCAAAGTATATAAACTTCCAGTTATAAGATTAAAAAGCTTGGGATTCTACTGTACAACATGGTGATTATATTAATAGTTAACAATACTGTATCATGCACTTGAATGTTGCAAAGAGAGTAGATCTTAAATGTTCTCACTACAAAAAAAGAAAAGGTAACTGTGATGGGATACGAGGTGATAACTAATGCTATGGTGGTAATCATTTTACAATATATACGTAAATGCATCAAATCAACACAGTCATACACCTTAAACTTACACAATGTTATTCATCAATTTTATCTCAATAAAGCTGGAAAAAAAGTAATTGGCAAAAATTTCAACAGATACTTCACTAAAGCAGATACACAAATGGAAAATAAGCACATGAAAAATATTGCTCAATATCATTAGTCATTAGGGAAATACTCTGTAGAAAACCCTCTCTTTTGGGAGGGGCAGGGATATAAAAGCTCATTTAAAAAAAAAAGGTTTAAAGTAAAAAGCAATGTATGCCTATTATTTTAAAAATAAATAAAATAGTACCAACTAGTATGGAGTGAAAAATAAACGCACCCCATTCCCCCACCACTCTGGCCCCAGAGGCAGCCCGAGGTAACAGCTGGGAGGACGTCCACTCAGCCCAGGTCTGTACAAACAAAGTAAAGGATGAGTGATGAGCAGAGGTACAGATGGCTATCAAGGTAATCAAACCACTGAATAGAGAGTTGTTCCCCAAATATCTGCCTGTCTCACTCTGTCACCGCCTTCCCATCATTTTCAAATGCTCTCAGGCCTTTTCTGGACAACCTATTCAAAAATGTAAGCATCCACAATCACGCCGCACCACCCATCCCATGACTTACTTCTCTCCACAGCACTTATCACCATCTGACATCCCATGTCACCATTTTGGTTTTTTCCTTTTTTTAAGTCTGTCTCTCCTTACATGAATGTAACTCCATGACACAAAGAATTTGCTCGTTACTAATATCTTAGTGCCTAGAACAGAGCCTGGCATATAGTAGGCACTAAATAAATATTAGTTGGAGGGTGGGGAGGGGAGAAGGGAGAAAGGAAAAATATATTCTAAATACAAACAGCATCATAACATGCACACTGGGCATATCAATGCAATGTGCTTTTTTTCTCTTAACAGTATGGTGGACTTATTTTTTTTATCACAGTACCTCACAATATTAAAAGCTACAAAGTATTCTCGTGTATGGAGGGGCCATCGTCGACTTCATTGCTTCCCTCCTTCTTGAAACCTTATGTGGGCAGTAGCAGGGAGGGCACCACAATGAGGTGCCCCACCCCGCCCCCCACCCCCCCGGGCACCTGGCAATAAGCTTTTCCAAAATTTCAGTCTATCAAATGGCCATGGATCAGGGCATGCCAAGTTACCCTCACAAGACGAAACAGCCCCAGCCCTGGTGGGTCCTAAAGAAGATCTGACTGGTGGTAGTAACACGCCCAAAGAAAACACGTGTTCCTTGGATGCAGAGGGATCAGGGCAAAGGGGGTGTCACTGAGGCAAACCATGGTGGGGCCCACACAGCCAGGAAGACGATGCCCTCCCAGCCAGCTCAAGGGCTGGGCCTGCCTGGCAGGCATTTCCCTGCTGGTGAAGTGGCCTGGGCTCACTTCAGGAGGCACCAAATCCTCACACTGTGTCCTCAGCTCCTCCCAGCACTCGACTGGCTTCTTGCAGGGGGAGCAGTTGCCAAGCAGTCAACACACTGTCCAGTCCACCTCCCAGGAAATTCCTCACTGAGAAGTAGTAATTGTCTTCTGACTTGATTCATGAACTTTTGTGGGCTTGATTAGAAGAGCCAGGAGCCCTCAGTTCTATGAATTCGGATGCGACACCTAGGAGATGGAAATTTGGGGGCCAGCTCAGCCAAGGGCCAGATGCTGGGCAGGGGGACACCCCATGGGACTGAGCCCTCATGCAATCAGCAGCCTGCCTTGTCCTATTGCTCACCATCTTTAAACTCCTGGTAGTAAACAAGAAACGCCTACTGTTGACTGAGCTCTTCCTATGGAGCAGGTCCCGAGGCAATGACCCTACAGCAATTGCCTCCCTTCATCCACATGATGGCCCTGTCAGTGGGGAAATAGCACGCCTACTTACTGATAATGAAACAGAGGGTTGGAAAACCAAGGAACTTGCCCAAGGTCATGACCCAAGAGTCCAGCTTAGAACCCAAACCTGACTCACTCCTGGCGAGTATTTCTCCATGGGTGGACCATGAATCCCTCACCTGTATCGCCTGAGATTCTTAAAAAGCAGATCCCAAGAACTCCCCCTACACTTACTAAACCCGATTGTCAGGAGGTGGCCCCAGGAACCAGCGTTCTGCAAGTTTCCAGGCAATCTGCAGGTCCGTGGGGTCTGAGAACCACTGCGCTACGCCACATCACAACCTCTAAACTCTACTCCCACGGCGTCCCTCGGCCTCTCTGGCCCCTGCCCTTTGTTAGTTCTCGTCGCTTCTGACAACTCCTTCACAGGTTCACTATGTCCACCTTGGGATCCTTCATTCACTCTCAAGGTCTAAGTGGCACCCCCTGCAGACGACTGGTGGCAGCCCTGACCTCGCCCATGAGCTTCATGCTCAGCCTGGAGTTCTCCCCCAGAGTGCCTCAGGGCTGCTCGGCATCCCCAAACTCAACCCACCGTCTTCCCCTCCAATTGCCTCTCCTGCTTGGGGCCTTTATAGAATCACCTGAAAGTCTGGGCACCACCTTGGAGTCTTCCCTCCCCCTTCCCCATCACTCATTTACCAGTACTGCTAAACACACCTCCTCAATGGGTCTCCAATGGGTCTCTTCCTCTCTTTCACCAAAACTGTACCTCAGGCTTTGGTATGCTTCCCCCCCACAGCTACCCTCCCATCATAACTTGTCTCCCATCTTGCTCCTCTCAAATCCATCCTCCACAGGGCAGCTAGACTGAGCCATCTGAAAAGTAAATCAAAAGCCTTCAATGGCTCCCACTGCCATAGGCCTGCAGACATTGGCCCACAAATCTTCCACTTTTAATGCCGTGTTTAATGTTTCACTAGGTAGTGGTTTGCTCTTGGCAACAAGCTGATCTTTTGTAAATGAGTGCCTCTCTAAGCATGTGGAAGCAAACATTTCATGTACTTTTATAAACAGCCTTGGATGCTAGAACTAGAGCTCCTGCTACCAGAGCAGTGAGTGGAATATTTATAGTAAATAACGCAACGTCTCCCGGCCTGATTTCCCCAGTACCAGGGGCCTTCTAGTTAGGATTTCTCAGGGCTGCACTTCCTAACATCTATCTCTCCTTCCTTTTCTAGTCTCAGGAATTCCCATGCTGGTCCGTTACAGCTTCCTATGCCCCAGCGAGGTGTTCTCCATGAAAAGAATAAGTGAATAAACGGAAAATTTTTTAATGTTCAATGGGAACTTCCTCAAGAAAGAATATCTAAACGTGCACTTGCCATTTTTCAAGTAGGGGCCGGGATAGGGCTAAGGAAACAAAAGCCCAGGCCAGGCTGTGAGGCTGCGTGGTTGCCTGACTCCTCTCCCACCCCCCACTCCATGTACTGGTGCTCGCGTCCACACATTTTGGATATCTGAGTTGGTATCACCTTCGCAAAGATCCTCACGGCTTCCTCTAGACCCCTATGTTTTGAAGTCTCTGCCCCCACTTAACAGCTCAGCTACTTAATGTCAGAGCCAAGGGTGGGCCCCAAGTTCTGCCTTTAATGAGGCTCAGCTCATGCAGAGCCCTCATGAAGAGGCCAGGTGCCTCTTTACAAGGTGGGAATCTGGGCACAGAGAGGGAGGACCATCACCTGCTGTGTCACACAGCTCATCCCAGGTGAGACACACTCCCTGACCTCAGCTCATCGGATACACACCCTAGGAGATGAGGCTCTCGCACAGGTGGGGAAGAAGGCACTTGAGACACAAAGTCACAGTGACAGCAGCCGAGCCGGGGCCAGACCCAGCTCTCCTGGACCCCCTCAGCCACCTCTCCCTTTCCTCTCACCAGCTTCCCTTTCTTCTTCCTCCCCCATGGCCCATCCCCTCAGCTTACTGCCCCAGGCCTCTGTGCTTATTCCCAGGAGCCATGAAGATTTCTAGACTGCAGGCCACGTCCAGTGAGGTTCATCATGCCCCCACCCCACCTTGCACCCCACCCCCACCCGTCCCTACGCCAGAGGCGCCCTGGCACAGCGGATGCCCGAGAGCCAAGGAGCCGGGAGCACCACATGGCAGTGAAGGCCACTTCAACTTGCCCCGGGACTCTGGGCGGCTCCTCCTTCTCTCTGAGCCTCAGTTTCTCTCCAGTGGAAGGACGAGGTTAGACAACATGGCCTCAGGTCCTCTCCATCCCTGAGGCACTGGAATGGCTGGTGTCCTCACAGTCACCTGGAGGACCTTTGGAGAGGTCACGCAAGCCACACCGTGGGGAGGGGTCCAGCGGGGCCTCCTCAAAGCCCCCACTGCCTTCTGGTGAAAAACCATGCATTTCTTTCCAAATAAGGGAACGCACAGCCCAGTCCCGGCCGCGGCCCCGTTCCGACTGGTCGATGCGGCTGGACAAGACTAAACAGACCTTCCCCTTCTCAGTGCTCAGCACTGAGAGTGATGACTGTCTGCAGCGCACAGTGAGAGGTCAGTGCTGTCCTGAGGAGCTCGGCGGGGGGCGGGGGGGTTGAGACAGGCCACTGGGGAGGGACAGGGTTTCATCAGACAGCCACGTGGGGCGGGCACAGGGTGAGGGCACCAAGGGGCATGGGGCCTGGAGGTAGAGACGCACGTGGTCCTCTGTGTCTGCCAGGGAGGCGAACGCGAAAGGGCACCGGACAGTGAGAACAGGAAGAGCGGGAAAGAAAAAGGAATGCAGGGAAGCAGTGAGACCCTGAGTGACAAGAGGACACTAGAAGGCTCCTTCTTACCCCCACCCTCCCTTCCGTGACCAGGAGGCCGGGGCAGGGGCGAGGGGACCCCACCACTTCCTGGACAACACAGCACCTTGTTCCCCCACCTGCCTCCTGCAGTGTGGACACCACAAACCTGAGATAAGAATTTAATTATTTACAAAACAGAGAAGTTTGAAGTAGGACGGCCTTCCTGTTTTCCCACAATAGCCCCCTCAGACACACCTGCCGCCTTCTAGCCTCACCCTGCAGGCCCTGCCCCTCCGTCCCTCCCTTACCTGGGCCAGCACCTTCCACAAAGCACTTTGCCCTTGTGCTCTGCAATCCTGAGAGGAAGGCATCACAGTTCGCATCCTAGACGAGGGACTCGATCTGCCCGAGGTCACTTGGGTGCGGATGGTAGATAGGATCAGGGGCACTTCAACCTCAGTCAAGGCTCATGCACTGGCTGGGGCCACTCTCATCAGCCAGCCCCACCTTATTGCCATACACAGGCAGCTCCATGTCCTCCATCTGCCCCCTGTCCACCCCCAAGAGAAAACCGGCCCATATCTCTGCAAACTTCCCCACCATCCTTCTAAACCAATCCCCCTTCCTGGGACCCCTGACTGACTCCTCTCAGCCTTACAGCCACCCTCCTCTCCTCTGGCCTCCCTCATCCTCACTGATCAGCACCACAGGCACCATGAGGGCAGGGGCATGTCTGCCCGAGGCTGGCACAAGGCCTGAGCCCTAAAGACCACCTGTGCCATGGAGGGATGAATGCGTGAACCAACGCTTCCAGCTGCTTCTCCCGTCCTGGCCCCAGAGCCTGGGAACCAGTAACTGCCATTTCGACTCAGAGAAGAAAGTGTGCTGTCCCAGCCCCAAGGGGCCCAGGAAACAAAGGTTTGACTTCAGGATCAGCCCATTCTTGCATCCATTTCAAAGTATTTGTCGAGTGCCTCCGCTGTGTACCAGGCACGGGTGGTGGTAACTCGGCAGTGAACAAGTCAGGCAGCGAAAGATACCGACAAGCAAACAGGCCCCGACCTCTAGTGTGATCAGTCCTCTGAGGGCAGCCCCGGGCGGCAGTGGGAGAGGACACAGAGGCCACCTAACCTAGCCAGGGCAGTCAGGGAAGGCTGCCTGGTGGAAGTGGTGCCTACTGATGACAATAATAACTAGTATTTATTACTAGTCAAGCATTCTCTCCCAGAAGGAATTGGAATGGCGAAGGCAAGCCTCGGGCTCCAGGCTGCAGTCAGCAAAGACAAAGTCCACCTCCACGCCAGAGCTTGTGCCTCCACCACGGTGCCTGCCACCCTGCCTGCCCTTCTGCCTCCCTCCTCATGCCCGAGGCTCGCCTGGCTGGCCCAGGTCCCCACAGATGAGCCTGGGGAACTCCAGAGGCCTGCTGGGCCACACCAGAGTTCAACATCTGGGTTGGATTTTCATAGCCCCACGGGACCCCCAGGCCTCTTAGCCTCCCATGTACCTTAGACCAGAGAGTGGGGTTTGGGGGAAGGGGTCCCTGCAGACCTGACAGAGCCACCCCTGCATTCCTGGGACAGACTTGGTGGTGGAAAAAACTCCTGCATCTTCACAGGTGCCTGAGTTTCCTGGGTCACAGGGAAGGGCTTCATCCCAAAGGAGAAGTTCTTCTGGAACAATTAAGAAATTCCCCCTGAGCTGGAAACTCCCTGTGTGGCCTCACTCCCACAGCTCTGCCCCATGCGCTGCTGTTCCCTATTTGGGTAAAAAAGAGGAACATGCACCTGCAATAGAAGCGGGTGGGGCTTAGGAGGCCACGAAGCAGGAGCTCCCCATGCAAGGCCCATCAGCAAGTGGGCACAGGCAACACGAGAGAGGCCTGGAAATGTCCATGCAACTGTAGCTATGTTGCTCCTGTAAGAAATACAGCCAAGATCACTGGTCTCAGGAGCCTCTAGGGGATCTAGGGAAAGATACAGAGGGAAGAGGCAGAAGGGCTTTGAGAAGTGAAAGGCGGGGACACACATCGTGTAATTGTCTTCTCCTGTCACCTTTGGCTGAGCGTGGGATTCACACTGAGGTCACGGGAGAAAGAGCTGGGAGAGGGGAGTAGGGTGGTGGCCCTGGAGAGAGGCAGATGTTCCTCAGCTGGGTGCCAGCCAGGCTGGGGACAAGAGGTCACGATCCCTCTGAATCCCAGCCGCTCTGCAGAGCACCATGGAGAGAGCCAGGCCCTTCAGACCCTCGGTTCAGCACATCTGCGCCCACAGCTCGGCCATGAGAGCTGGCCCACTAGGGAGGGAAGCGGTTGGCCCAGCCCGGCCCAGCTCCCACCTGCCTGAGCCACACGCCAAGCCCCAGGGACCCAGATTTAACACATCCCACTCAGTGTGCGCTCCATCTCCCCAGGGCTCCCTCAGCAGAAGCTAAGATCCGATTGGCCCTAATTGGACAAAGCTGGCAGTGCCCGGGTGGACTGCGTGCTGTCATCATGGATTTGATTCACCCAGCAATGGCTGCCGGTGCCTATGGAGCCCATCTTTAGTGTCATTTTGGAAGGCTCAACCAAACTTCGATGGCACTTTGAGAGTCAACACCATGGTCTGCCCAAGCTTTCAGATGGAGACCTACAGCTTACAAGGGATTTGTTCTCAGTCTTGGATCCAAGTAGTAAGGGCTGAAACCCGGGCCTCCCAGTAATCAGCTCGTGAGCCAACAGGTCCATTCCTCCGCTGCTGGTCCCACAAAGTCTCCTCTGGAAGCAAAAGGGGGTCCAATTGGGTGGACATTTCCAGGGCACCCTCTAGGTTTATTCCCTTCCTCCTGGGGTGTAAGACCTCCAGTGTGATAAGCAAATTCCAAGCCCAAGAAGGGGACCTCAACCCTATCCCAGCATATGAAGCCCCAAAATGGACTCTTGGCCCCAAGACTCAGAGCTCAATTGTAATCATGAATCCTGGGCCCTTACGTGAAAACTTCTCTCCAGGAATTGGAACCCTCACCCCCACATGGAATTCAAATCCCCCAAAGCAGGCGCCTCAATGCCAAGCCAGAATCCTGCCTGCACAAATGGCACCTTCATCCCAACATAGAACCCTGTGCCCTGGGAACTGAACCTTAGCACCAGACATTAAACCCCCACTTTCAGTACAAACCCTGAATCTTGGGAAACTCTCTTCTCAACAGCTGATCCAGATTCTCCCTATATTTTGTTTCTTTAACAAAACCTCAACTTGGGGACCAGATGAGGAAATCCAAACTTCCTAAAACAGGTTCCCTCACATTCGACAGTGAAGGAACCAGAGGCATGTCAGAAACTTCCACGTGAGTGGCTTCCTGGTCACTCACCCCACCACTTCCTCCATCCTCTCGGCTTCACACCAGGGGCTGGGCATCTGGCTGGTCTTAGACACAGAGGATCTGCCCAGGAGAGGGTGCCCACTCTTGCCACTTCTAGTCAACATAATACTGGAAGTACTAGCCACTTAAGCAAGAAAATAAATAAATAAAAGGCATCGAAATCAGAAAAGAGGTAAACTTGTCTGCTTGCAGATGACATGATCTTATATATAGAAAACTCTCAAGACTCCACAAAAAATAAAAATTGTTGGAATTGATAAATAAATTCTATAAAGTTACAGGATACAAAATCAGCACACAACAAGCTATCCAAAAAAAGAAATTAATAAACCCATCTACAATAACATCAAAAAGAATAAAATACTTAGGGATAAGTTTAACCAAGGCAGTAAAATATCTGTACACTGAAGACTATAAAACATTGATGAAAGAAACTGAAGACACAAATAAATGGAGAGAGAACGAATATTGTTAAAATGCCTATACTATCCAAAGCAATCTACAGATTCAATGCAATCCCTGTCAAAATTTCAATAGTGTTTATTCACAAAAATAGAAAAAAAAAATCTCAAAATTTGTATGGAACCACAAAAGACCCTGACTAGCTAAAGCAATCTAGAGCAAAAAAGAACAAAGCTAAAGGCATGATACCTCCTGATTTCAAACTATATTTCAAAGCCATAGTTATCAAAACAGTATGATATTGGCATAAAAACCAACACAGATCAATCAAATAGAATAGACAGTGCAGAAATAGACCCACTCATATATGGTCAACTAATTTTCAACAATGGTGCCAAGATGGAAAAAGGATAGTTTCTTCAATGAATAGTGTTGGGAAAACTGCATCCACGGGCAAAAGAATTAACCTGGACCCTTAACTCATACTGTATACAAAAATCAACTCAAAATGAATTAATGATCAGAACATAAGGCCTGAAACCATAAAACTTTTAGAAGAAAACACAGGAGGAAAGCTCCTTGACATTCATCTTGACAATGATTTTTTGGATTTGACACCCAATGGACAGGCAACAAATGAAAAAATAAACAAGTGAGACTATATCAAACTAAGAAGTTTCTGCACACCAAAGGAAACAACAAAATGAAAAGGCAATCCACAGAATGGGAGAAAACATTTGCAAACCATACATCTGCTAAGGGGCTAATGTGTAAGAAACTATATATATAAGAAACTTTCACAACTCATTAGCAAAAAACTAATAACTAAAAAAATGGGCAAAGGACCTGAATAGTCATTTTTCCAAAGTCCAACAGGTACATGAAAAGATGCTCAATGTCACTAATCATTACAGAAATGCAAATCAAAACCACAATGAGATATCATTTCCTACCTGTTAGGATGTCTATTAGCAAAAAGACATATAACAAACATTGATGAGGTTGTGGAGAAAAGGGAACCCTTATACACTGTTGGTGTGACTATAAATTGGTACAACCATTTTGGAAAACAGTATGAAGGTTCCTCAAAAAATTAAAAATAGAACTACCACATTACCCAGCAATCCTACTTCTGCGTAGTATCTATATATCTATATATCTACATATTTCTTTTTTTTTTTAAGTAACTAGGTGAAGTGATGGATGTGTTAATGATTGTGGGAATCATTTCACAATGTTTACATATATCAAATCATGACATTGTACACTTTAAATACATATCAATTTTGTCAACTATACCACAATAAAGCTGGGGGTAAAAAGAAGGATTTTCCTGAGAAAAACTGGATTGGGGCTGGGGACAGAAGCTGTTATCTCAGGTAGGAACAGGCATTCTATCAGGTCCAAACTCTGCCTTCATCCCTGGAAACTAGAGGGCAGTCCAGGGAAATCAAGGCAGGAAGAGGTCCTGGCTGGTTCTACTAGGATCAGGATGGGCTTTTACAGTCTGTATTCTGAGAGCAAGAGCCAAGAATGGCTGTTAACCTAATGTTGGTTCAAAGAGGCCCCATCAAGAGACCCAAAAGAGCCCGGAACAGGACTCAGAAGTATGGACTTCCATAATCTCATGACAATCTGGGCCTCAGTTTCTTCTCTGTAAAGTGGGGCTATGAATCCTTGTCATAGGAATTGAATGAGACCCTGGAGGGGAAAGCAGGAGAGGACTATTTAAGTGCTTTTCAAATACAAGAGAACAAGCCTGTGAAAGGTATCCAAGCCCAGGTGACAAACAGCTGTTTTTCTCTCCTCTCTTCCCCTTTCCCACCTGCAGCCTCATTTCTCAGCCCATTGTTCCACATTCTGTTTACTAGTCCCTCCTGCTTTCCCCTCCCTGGACAGTTCAATGATTTAATAAGTACTGAGCCCCAAGGTGAGGGTCTGAGGCTTTGATCTCAGCTCTGGGAAAACCAGAGCGGCCTTGGCCTGTCCCCACTGATTTATAGCCACCTTTTATGGACTGTGTGCGCATGTGGCCAGTCATCTCCTGCCCCCCACAGGGAGAGAGGAGCCACCTGAGAAAGCCTGGCTGGTTTGGAGACCAGCAGGAAGCCATATGTACATCCAACCACAGGTGCCAGAGGCTGCCTCTGCCCCCCCCCCCAGGAGCCAGTAGAGGGGACATTAATTATTGACAGTGCCCCAGGGGATAGGAATGCAGCCAAGAGCTCAGGGCCAGCGCAGCCCTGCTTACCTGTCTCCCCTCCTGGCTCGAAGACCTCAAGACCTTGGTTGGGACACAGCTCTCCGGGGACCACCCACACATCAGCATGCACACCCCTGCTGTCCCAAGAGGCCCACCCTCCCAGTGCACCCAAGCTCTGCCAAGCCCCCTGGGTGCCTCAGTGCCCACAGTCAGGATGCTCACTCTATTTATTACACCTGCTCCCTTGCTCCCTGCCCCACACTGGTAGGAGCCACAGCTCCCTCCTCCCTTGGAAGACTGGGGCACCTCCTGTCAGGCACACTTCTGCCCCTCTCGTGCCCCAGGGCTTTATGAGTGACCTTGTCCCTCTTCTGCTTAAAGCCTTTCCCCACATATCACAATGGAGGCGAACGTTCGTGACCCCCGACCCCTCCCCGCCATGAATGTGCCAGCATTAACTTCTGCCAGCTCTGAGAGCGCCACTCTGTAAGATCAGAGCCTTGAGACCTCATGACCACCCGGTCCAGTCCAGCTGTAGGACCTTGAGTGAGTCACTTCCCCTCTCTGGAGCTGAGAATCGCAGACCTGGACTGAGAAAGGAGGGAAGACACACCAGTCTCTGTGGCATATACGTGGCCATCCTACCAGCCCCATGCCGGTCTTCCCGCCTCAGAAAGAATGTGTTCAAAGGAGCGTTTGCTGGGAAGATCGGGAGGGAAAAGGAAAAGAAAGAAGACACAGAGGAGAAGGGGCTCCTGCTGCTGACATGGACCAATGTTTGCACTGGAGGAGGTCGGGCTGTGAGCACTTCAGAGGCAGAGACGATGCCCAGTACTCACCCCTCAGTTCTCCATGCCCAGCCCCCGGCCCAGCACAGAGGCGGCACCACCCATGAAATGAATCCGCTGAAGCATCCTTGCAGCTTCACTCTACTCTGATCAGGGCAAAGGGCCTCCTCCCCTTGCTCTCAGGGGCCCCTGGACACACACATACCCTAGACTGCCCATCCCTCGGAGAAGATCTGCCTTTCAGCAGACACCAGGCAGAGGCTGGGGCAGCCAAGGGTGACATATGAAGGTGAAAGCCAGGAACATGTGCAACTGCCACCACCCTACTCATATGACAGCACCTTTCCCTGGCAACGTTCTCCCCTCTCTGTCCCCACCCAACCTCTGGAGCAGCCAGGATGGCGTTCTGGGGGCAACAGAAGTAAAGAAGGCCATCCTGGGAAGCCAGCAGAGACACTTCCCTCCCCTGTCCCTTCATTCCAAGAAGGGTCCTGTCTCCTCCTACGGCCTCAGCCCCACATAGACAGCCTTTGTGACCGGCAGTTTCTTCCATGGACAGAGAGGCTAGGAAGCAGCTGCTTCATGATTTTCTGCTGAAAGTTCCTTGGCCTGGAGGGCTGGGAGGACACTGGCCTGGACTCAGCCCCTCAGACTGAGCAGTGATGAGCCAGCCCTAAGCTCTGTACTCCGGCCGGGCGGGTGCTCGCCTGCCACCAGGGCCTACCTACCAGGAACAAGCTCCGCCAGTGCCCTCCAGCCAGGTCGTTGCTCTCATCTGAGGACAGTACTGCCCCCTCTGGCTACTTTTAAAAATATGGAAGAGCTATTCTTTAATGTTACAACACTTAGGTGGCCAGCAGTGTTTAACAGGCACAGGTAGGGTTGCTAAATGAATAATTCCATACCCAACATGCCAGGAACACCCCCTCTGGGAACCTGAAGCTGACTCCTACTCATTTTCAGATCCCCTCCCTAGAGAAAATTTCCCAGTCCCCTAAGGCTAGGTCAAGTGCTCCCATTAGAGCTCCCGAGTCTTCTCTTTTACGGCTCTTATCCAAGTGTAACTGCTTGGGTAACTAACTAAAATAGTTGAGTTAAAGCAGTGGGTCCTCCACCTTCAAGAATGTGGAGCGTAACTCTCCACCCCGTAAGTGTGGGCTGTGTATAGAGTTTCTTCCAAGGAGCACAATGGGGAAAGGGGAGAAAAGTGTAACTTGAACTTTATGAAAACTAACAAGCACTATCTCAACCAAGAGATCAAGGTCAACACTATGTTGACAGCATGAACCACTGATGTAATGTGATGAAAACGGCACTTCAGCTCTGTTGTCTTTCCAAAATCTGTAACTACCTCTAATCATGAAAAGAACATGAGACAAATCCCAACAGAGGCACAGTCTACACAGCACCTAACCAGTAATCCTCATAACTGTAAAGGTCATCAAAAACAAGAAATGTGTAAGAAATTGTCACAACCAAGAAGAGCGAGCCTAAGAGAACAGGAAACTAAATATAGTATGACATGGTGACAAAACAAACAAACAAACAAAAATGTAATGCAGTATCCTGGATAGGATCTTGGTACAGAAAAAGAACATTAGAGAAAACTGAGGAAATCTAAATAAAGTGTGGATATTAGTTAATAACAATGTATCGATATTAATTCATTGTCACAAATGTTGCATAATAACGTAAGATGTTAATAATGGGGGAAACTGAGTATAGGATATACAAAAACTCTCCATGCTATTTTTCAGTAACTAAATCTAAAAGTATTCTAAAATAAAAAGGTTATTAAATGTGTGTGTGTGAAAGAGAGAGGGCGCTACAAAATCAGATGTTTTGACTAGAAACCCAACTCTACCTCAAACCAGCTGTGCAAACTAGGGCAAGTTATTCAACCTCTCTAAGCCTTGGTTTATCCATCCATAAATGGGGTTGATAATCGTACCTATTTTGCACAGTTGTTTTAAAGATTAATTGAGAGCACAGGTGTAAAAAGCTTAGCCCTGGCTCTAGCACACAGCATGTCAGCCATTATTATCATCTCTGATTCATTTTTGTTCCCGTCTGCCTCCCACACGAGGGGAAACTCCGTGGCTGTGAACCCTCATCTGTCCTGTGCACCACTGCATCCGCATGCCTATGAGAGCATCTGGCCCATTGCTGATGTCTTCATATGCGGTTGTTAAACAACAAAATGAGCCCTTCTCATCAGAGAACCCCCGGAACCCCAACTCTCACACTGGGAGAGCGCAGCCCAGAGACCCACGTACACCCAGAACTGCAGCTAGAGCGGAAAGCCAAGGCCTCCCACCTGCCACTCCCTCCTCCTCCTAGCCCTTCTTTTCTCTCCACCCTCCAGACGTCAGCACCTGCTCATTTCCCAAAGCAGCAGGATCTGGGTAATGACCTCCGATAAGCATCTTTTAATAAACCTTGTAGCCGGATCAGTCATCCAGGGGCTCCGTCTCCCCCCTTCCCACTGCCACTCCCGTCTCCTCCCACTTCCCGGGCCGGCCCACTAGCACCTCTGGTCTCACCAGGCAGGCTCCTGGGCCTCTGGGAAATGGCCAACAGGCAGCCTAGGCTGTTCCGTAAGCCTGACCCTCCTCCTAAGCCGGAGGTGACTGCGGCCTGGCCTGGCTCTGCCCCCACCACCCAGCCTGCTGGCCAGTCCACTACTCTATCCCTGCAGGCAGCTTTCCCAGGTGTTACCAAGGAGACCACTGCATCCTGCCCAGGGTTGCCAAAGCAACCAGCACAGTAAGAAGCAGCCCCTCACCCTCTAGCTCCTGGATGTGCAAGACCAGGAACAAGAGTGACACACAGACAGGAGCCCAGCCAGGCAAGCTGGCACACCGGGGCGGAGGAATGCCCTGGGCAGTACCCAGCTCCTGCCCGCCTTCCTCCCCACTCTTCCTCCTTCTGTTCCCACTCTTGCTCATCCTGCCTCCATCTTGAACTCTGCTGTTTGGAGCCAATGTCTGGGCCTCAATGTGCACATCTTGGAAATGGGCATATATCATTCCGGGGGATCAGGGAAAGGAGAGCCCCAATATGTAGAAATCCCCTCCAAGACAAATTCTCTCCCTCATGGGCTTTGGTAGAAACCTAAAGTAGAAACCCTGAGTAGAAATCCCAGCTCTGCCATTTCCTAGTTCAGTGTTCCTGGGTAAAAGTTTTAGCATCCATTCGTCTCAATCTTTTCACCTATAAAATGAGTATGATATCTATCTCACATTTATTGGGAGAATAAATGAATTAACCTACATAAATGCTCTTAGCATAGTGCCTCAGATCAGGATTTGGTCTCCTTAAAAATACCTTTTTGGGGAAGCCAGGATGGCTCAGTGGGTTGGGCGCTCACTTTGCAGCGCTGGGGGGGGTCGAGTCCCGGCCCCAGCCTGTGCGGAACCATATGCTGGACTGGGAGCTCCCCCAGTTCAGTTCTCTCTCTGTCTCTGTATCTCTCTCTGTCTGTCTCTCTCTCTCTCTCTCTCTCTCTCTCTCTCTCTCTCTCTCTCTCTCTCTCTCTCTGTCAAAAATAAATAAATAAATAATATATTTTTAAAAAACAGTAATTTAAAAAAAAAAAATGCCTTTTTTTCTTTTTTCTAAGCAATGGTCCTGCTGACCTTAGGCATAGGTCAGAAATGCTTCCAGATTCATCCATGGGGACGCTAGATGAAATCGTCACCTTGGCTGTCCCCCCACACCTTTTAGCTAAGGCCTAAGACAGAGCCCAGAGGCCTCCATGCACCTCCCAGCAGCTCAAGATGTTTCCTCCCTTCCCCCCCCCCTCAGCCTATTTCAGTGAAATCACTACATTCCTCTGCTCAAAAGCTGTCCACGGCTCCCACTGCCTTCATGATAAAGTCTAAACTATTCATCCTGACATCTGAAGCCCTCCAAGATTGGGCCCCAGCCTACCGTCAATGATTGACATGCTTGTTCACCCGAGCACCGGGACCCCCACACCCCGGGCAGGAGGAATTGCTCATGGGCCCTGCATGCACCTTACACTTTCTTACCTCGTGCCTTTGCTGCCACGCCCTCAGGAAGATACACTTTTAACGCCACTCGAAACCTTCTCTATCCAACTCCAGGCTTTCCTCCTCTGAGAAGCCTGGTCTCACCATCTCCAAGAGTGTCAGAATGGAACTACTCACAGGCCCCACAGCCTTGAGCTATCAGAATAACCTGAAGGCCTTGTTAAACATGCAGGTTTGGGGGTCTCATCCCCAAGATATTCTTAGACAGAGGGTCTTGTCTGGGGACTGGGAACCTGCATTTTAGACATGCTTCCAGCTCATGCTGATGCTGATACAAGCAGTAGAAAACCTCACTTTGAGAAACACTGGCCCAAAGAAACAAAGGTTCCCTTAAAAGTGTCGATAACTGGCTGATGGGTCTGTGTGGCAAAAACCCTGCAGGGCAGGTGGAAGGGGCAGGGGGCTGGTAAGAAGCCTCAAAAAGCCCCATGGCACTCCCTTGCTCTCCTCTAGGGTTCTGTCCAGAGACCAGGAAATTGTTCCCCAGTTTCTTTCCCACAATGGAAGACAGAATCCACTAAGTCTGAATTCTACAGGGGCAGGAGAGTATACTGGTCACAATAGTAAACTCTAAAGTCAGAGATCCCTGGGTTTAAATCCCAGCTCCCTCAGTTCCTGAACTGTGTAGTCTAGAATAAGTTACTTAACCTCTCTGAGCCTCTCTTACCCCATCTATACCATGGTGACAATGATACCTCCCTTAGTAGGTTGTTAGTGGGACATTAATCAAAGTAATCTACATGTAAGTACATGACACACAGTAACCACCCACCACACAGTAGCTATAAATATTATTGTTATGATTAACAATACCAGGTTCAACGGTCAGACTGAACTAAAAACCAACCAGGCGTGAGGAATAGATGCTCAGGGTTCAACACAGGGCCCGACTCGCTAAAGTCTGGAGGGGCAGAGGACGCCTCCCGGCCCCTGTCCTAGGTCTGTTTGCTGCATCTCTGGGAGTGGAGAGCTGGATAAGTTTGCCTAACCTGTAAGCATCGTGACAACCATGGAAGGAGCCCAAGCAAAGAACTGTGGGAATATCTGTGGGTTGGCCAAAGAACGGAGGCCGTTTACATATCTGATTATGATAGTCTGGGTCATACCCTTAAAAGCTGTGGATACGGGACAGGCATGATATAAGGCCTACTTAAGACAGCTTGCCCTGGCAACACGAAATGAGGAACTGAAGGCAAAGAGGTCAGCTATGGGAAATTCCTGGGATAAGGACCCAGATCAGGGAAGTAGCAGAGACAATGTGAAGGCTGGAAAATAGCTAGGATCCCACCACCACCCTCAGAGAACAGTGAGGAAGTTTAGGGTCTGCAGAAAAGTTCCTGCAGCTCACTGTGGCCCACCTGGAAGAATCACGTCTCCTTGCCGACCTTCGAGGCTCCTCCCTCTACTGGCCAGGAGCCTTAGCCAGGATGGAAACAGTGTCACACCCAGACATAGCTGGAGGGGAACAATCTCCCTGCAGCTGTCATAACCAGTGACTTTGTGAAATGACCGATTCAATAAGCACTCGTTTTGAAGAGACAGAAAGTTTACTACCAGGTATATACCACAAAGAACTGAAAACAGGTGTTCAAACAAAAACTTATGCACACATTTTCATAGCAGCAACATTCACAATAATGAAAGGTGGAAACAATTCAAATATCAATCAACTGAAAAGTGAATAAACAAAATATGGTATAGCTATACAATGGAATATTATTCAGCCACAAAAAGGAAATAAGATACATTTTTACAGCATAGATCAACTTTGAAAACATGCTAAGTGAAAGAAGCCAGACACAGAAGGACAAATATAGTGATTCCATTTGCATGAAATGTCCAGAATGGGCAAATCCATACAGATGGATTCCCAGGGATTCAGGGGAGGAGATAAAGGGGGGATGACTGTTTAATGGGTACAGCTTCCCTTTTGAGGCGATGAAAATGTTCTGGAACTAGATAGAGGTGGGGTGATTGCTCAACATTGTGAATGTTCTAAATGCCACTGAATTGTACACTTTAAGATGTTAAAGTGGTGAATTTTATATTACGCAAATTTTACCACAATTAAAAAAAAAAAAGACGGGAGGTGGCCTATCCAATCCCCATCTATGGGTGACCAATGGGGCTGAGGAGTTCTCCCCAAAGATTTCCTAGTTACCTTTCCCCCAAGCAGGCAGGGACTCCAAAAGAGCTGGGGATAGATCTTTATTCTCTGTATCTGTCTCCATGAACCATGAATCCCCTGCCCAGTGACCTGTGCCCATCACTGAGATTGTATACATGCACTTCCTCATTCCCACCTCCAAGCCTTTGCCGTACGTCCCTTCCCTTATCCTCCTCCCCACACACTAGGACCCCCACTCCTTGCTACCCACCCGATCTCTGCAGTTCCCTCCATGCTCAGCTCAAATCCTTCCCTGCTCTCCCATTTCTGACCTCTGCCCACACCCATCTGGGATATACAGGGATGTTAGGAGCCCTCATCCATGAGCCAGGCACGTAGCAGCTCCTTGTAACTGATTGTTGGTCCTAAGTTCAGAGCTATACCTTGGGGCTCTCACCTGGACACCCCTAGACCAACACTGCCCAGACCCCATGGGAACTGACAGCAGTGGAATGAGGTCAGTGTGTCTCCAGGAAGAAGAGCAAAGTCTACCACCCAACAGGTGATGGACCAGCTTTGTTGTTTCATGTCAGGTTGATAATTAGAACCTTAGATCTCCAATCAGTCCCAGAGTCCCAATTACATCAGGTTCCTTCCCAGTGTTTTCATTAAAATGGCAAGAAATCAATACAGATTGCACTTATAGGAGAGGAAACATTAAGAGTTCCCTGCTCCCAGCAAATTTCTGGATGGACACTGATAAGAACGAGAGCTGAATTCTGGGTGAGTACTGAAACAATCCTAGCAGAACTCTAGGTGGACAGTCTTAGAGTCACAGCCAGTATCAAGGTCAACACCAATACAATGGAATGGAATTCTGGGTGACCACTGATACAAGTATATCAGAGAAGACCCCTAGGTCCTTGCTGATACAGTTAGAAGGCAATTTTGGGCGAACACTAAAACAATCACAGAATGAAGCTGATGGCTCTATTACAGTGAAGAGAAGTCAGGCTGAGAAGGAGAATCAGTGGAGCCTGGATGAAGGATGGAGGCACCCACCGGTGCCCTTCCCGGCATGCTCTGATCCCTCAGGCTTAGAATGAACAGAATCAAAATTCTAATGGGCACCTCCGGTAGGTGTGTGGGTAGGGCAGGGAAGAGTGGATTTGGGTGAATCAAGCCTGAAGGGAGATGGGCACAGGGAGGGAGACTGCCGGGAGAGAACTCCCCAACCATTTACTCCCATGGAAGAAGAACGCATCCCTGCAAACCAGGGATGCAGCAGAAGGGGGGTTTCCAGGTCAGACAGGTGGGGAGTCAGGCAGAGGAGGAAGCAAGGGTGGGGTCCAGAAGGTGAGACAACCTCAAACCCTCTCCTGTCCACTCCCTCCCTTGCCAAAGACCCCAGCCACAGAGACCTCACATCCCCATAACCCCAAACTTTAGGTAACAAGAGGTGTGACTATGGAGGCCTTCTCTGAGCTTCCCTGGGATCAAGAATGGAGTAGGGCTTTTTCAGGCAGTTTGTGAGCATGACAGCACCATTTCCTTAGGATCAATTCCTTTAGGTGGAATCAAAAAGCCAATGAATATGGTATTTTCAAAGGTCTTGACATGTACCGCCATATTTATCTCCAGAAAGACACAACAAAGCCACTGATCTTCCCGAGCCAAGAGCGGAAGTTCTGAAAGGGTTGGAGTTAGAATGCAGGATGGTGGTCCCATCTCTCCTCTCCCCAAGTCTTTTTTTTTTTTAACTGAACTGGGGGCACACCCCAGTTCAGCATGTGGGTCCGCCTGGGCCGGAGCCTGGATTCGATTCTCGGTCCTTGGGGCTTCAAAGCGAGCGCTTAACCCTCTGAGCCATCCCGGCTTTCCCTCCCCAAGTCTTGAAGGTTAACGTCCAGCAAAAGAGAGGACAGAATTCCAAGTCAGAAGACCTAGGTCTGCAGCCTAGCTCTGTCCCTCATTGGTTTGAGGAACCTGAAACAAGCAATGATTCTCCTCAACTGTAAAATGGGCCTGATTAGTGCTGCTGACTCCCCAGACCAGTTTAGTTGCTCACATGAAAAGGTATTTTATGAAAGTTCTTTGTAACCGTCAATACTTTGTCAAAGGCATTTGCCATTATCCTTCCCACAACCTGAGGCGGCTGAAGAAGTGGGCTGTTCTTTGCAAAAGCCAGAGGGCTTCCCTCCCTTCCTGTCCTGAGCCATCAGATTGCCCAGGACAAGTGCTGGTTAATTCTGAGCAGCTTCCTGAGGGGACTCCGTGGGCTATGAAGGCCTGGGAGGACCCAGCTGTGTCTTGCAAAGGTCAGAGAGAGCACTGGAAGCTGCAGGGCTGAAACCTGGGCCTATGACCTCCCTGAGGGTGCTGGGTGGGGTCAGGAACTCAGAGGGCAAAGACTTTCCTGGTTAACCTTCCTGTTTCAGGGCTCCCAGCCCTTCCTGTCTAGGGTTCCACCTGGACATCTGGCCTTTGGGGGAACCAGAAACCAAGCTGACTTTAGTGGATGCAAAAAGTCAACAGCTGCAGTGGACCCCAGACGCCATCAGCTCTGGCCCCTTATTCCCGGCTGGTATCAATCAGTCCTGGATCTTTAAGACCCTCCAGTGGGACGCCTCCCTTGCGAAGCACAACTGTCAGGCCTGAGCCTTGTGCCACACTGCCCGATCCACCGGGCAAATACCCTTCGCACGCTCACCAAGCATCATGTCCTGAGGGAACTCCAGTGACGTTCCCAGGGCTGGCAGGGAGAACTGCGCAGACCCCGCCGAACGCCATCCTCCGGTTTCCACCATGGCCACCCCGCCTCCGCCCAGCCCGGGCCCACCTCCCCGGCCAGATGTGCATCTCCTGTCTCCAAATACGCACAACAGGTGGCACCCGCTCATCCTCCCCAACCACACCTCTTGGCCTCGCCCTGCCCTTCCACCTGAGCCCCAGTCCCCCAGCTGCGCCCAGCCCCGCGGAGCCTCACCTTTGAGGATTTGGGGGTGGCCCCGCGGCGGCCGGTTCGGGTTCCCTCCGGGCAGAGAGGGGATACTGGAGAAGTTGTTGCCCATGGCATCGGGCCCCAAGGGATTCGGCACTCACCGAGGGCAGGAGAGCCTGGGCACGAGCGGAGGCACAGAGTGCAAGTGTGTGCGCGCGGGCGCGGGGGCGCGCCGCCGGGGGAGGGCCCTGGTGGCGCTGCGGCCGGGGCGGGCGGGCCGCTCCCCGGCGCCCGGGCTCCGGGCTCCGCGGTCCCCTGCGGGGCCTGCCCGCGGGGAGGGTCCGCGCACGGGCCGGCTACCTGCCTGCCATCGCCCAGGGCTGGGGCGGGGCCCGCGGGGCCCGGGGCTCCCCGCCTCCTCCGGCGGCTGGTGGGCGGCGCGGTGGCTCCGGCGCGCTCCCCCGGGGCCATAGAGTCAGGGCTCGGTGCGCGGGCGCTCAGCGGCAGGCTCGGTCCCCGCCCGCGGGGACGGCCGCCGCGGCGACGAGCGCGGTCTGCACGGAGCCGGGCGCGGCCGCGGTGGCTGGTGCCTCCCGGCCGCCGCGCTCCGGCCGCCGCCGACCCCTCCCCGCCCCCAGCCGTGGCCAGGGCGCCCTGGCTCCGGTTGTTATGGTGACCGCCGCGCCGGTGAATGAGCGTCTTAGTGACGCGCGTGCCTGCTCGGCCGGAGGGGTCCAGGGCGCGCCGCGTGCCCGGCGGCCAGAAGCCCTCCGCGGCGCGGGCCCCGGCCCGGCGGCCGTACGATGTCAGGCTCAGGTTGGACTCCAGGGGCTGGGCTTCTTCATCGCATATAGACCGTGGAACGCGGTCTTGGAAACAAGAGACACGGTACAGCAAGAACACTGATCTCGCTGGGTTTAGTAAGAGCTCAACTAAAAAATAATAATAATACTAACGATGCATAATTGGATTATTAAATAAATGAAGCGAGATTAGGAACCGCAGTACTTGACCCTCCACTCTCAGTCAGATCTGATGGGGCAAGGACTCAAAACAAGAAACCTGGGCTGTCCAGTTACTGGTCACATAGTACTAGGGGCCTTTGGATAAGTACGGACTGGGCCTAGGACACTGAGTTGCTGGCCAAGCTGGGGGAACAGATCTCAAGGACAAACCATCAGAGAACCACAACTCTGAACTCAGTGGTTTGGAGTTGAGGGAAGGGGGACTTCTGTGGCCTATAGCAGTCAAAGAAGGCTTCCTGGAGGAAGGGGCGCTTCCACAAGTAGCCTATTCACAGGCCTCTTGCATCCTGTAGCTCAGCACTGTACCAGGAAGCCTGCAGGAAGGGAAAGGGAGTCATTCTCCTCCTACCAGGACAGGGGGCATCACCCTCTCCTAGTTTATCAGGGGTTGAAGATGAGCCACGTTTTCCCCAGAGAGAGAATATGCCTTCCTGCTCCTCTAGGTCACCCCTAGCTCCCTGACTACTTCACCAGTTCTAATCCAGAATCAGACGGGCGATGGGCAGGTCACCCATCCTGTTATGAAAGGTTCCCCCCTCCAGTCTCCATGTGACAGCTCTTTATTATTCAGGCACAGTTCATGTGTCCCCTCCTGACCTTCCCTGACCACCCACCCCAATTAAAGCCACCACTCTCCGTCACTTTCCGTACTATCTCTGTTTTGCGTTCTCAAATTTGTTTCAAAGTTTCCCTCTTGTTTATGGTCTGCCTCCTCCACTAGAAGGTAAGCTCTGTGAGGCGAGAGCGGGCCAACTCCACTCACCATGATGCCCCCAGCCCCTGGGAGAGTGCCTGGCACCTGACAGACTATCAGGAAAATGCTTGTGGGGTGGACGAATCCCCCTGCTCGCAGGAAGAACTCCACTGAGATCCCTGGGAGTAAAGCCTCTGAACCGCCCTTCAGTTCTCTCCCCTGCCCCCTATCCCACCCATTGCAGGCATCACATCCTTAAATGTCTGGGACTCCAGGCAAGCTAGAAATATCTGTGACAGCTGCTCTCTGGGGTCGAGGGAAAGACAGCCCCCTCCCCCGCCTCCTGCCTCTCAGATGCCCAGGATCACGTGCCCAGCCAGCTGCAGAACGGCCACGGCAGGTCAGGGGTGCTGTCTTATTTATGGGCATATCTTCCCGAGGCTCACTCCCAGCCGATGACTCATGCATCAGAAATCCATGGGCTCTGAATGGCAGCACATTTGCACACGCAGCTCTACACTGTCTTCCACACTCCTGTGTGAGTGCACATGCTCACAGGCGCTCATATGGCCCCTGAAGTCTGCTGGAATGAGGCCACTGGGTGATGCTCCTGGCAACAGAATAGATCTGAAGCCTCTGTATAGACGAGACTAATTCCCTTAGAGTGTGTGTGAAGGGCGGGGGGCGGCCTTGGTATGATTTGCAGATAGTGGCTGGGGGGAGCCTCTGGCCCTTCCTAGAGTGCCCTCCCCCCACACACACACTCCCTTCCTCCAGGAGGAGGAGCTGGATCGTGGGCCAGGGGGTGGTTGGATGAGACCTCAAAGGTAAGGTGACCAGATTTTAACATTGGTAAAGCGGACACCATTAACCGGGGGGAGGGGGTCCTTGATGAAAAATTTGGTCTATCTCCCGCCGTTCCCTAGCTTGTCGTGCATTCTTTCCAAAAATTGGGACTTTTTTAAAACGCCGCGGGACGCGGGACAAATTGTTAAAAATCGGGACTGTCCCGCCAAAAGCGGGACGTCTGGTCACCCTACTCAAAGGTAGAGGGCAGCAGAGATGTCACAGGCCCCATTGGTGGGAACATGGGGCTGTGGGCAAAGCAGGAAGGTCAAAGGAAAGGAGGGCAGTGAGGGCCAGGAGCTGCCTGAGGAATCCAGAGGCAGCACCAGGCTCTGCAGCTCAGAGCAACCTGATCCCAGGGGGCCCCACAGGGAGAGGAGAGGCATGAAGGACCAAGGGGACCTACGGGCAGGACAGGGACTTTGCCTGACCCCGGAGGGTTGAAGCGATACTGGGAGTATCAGCAGGGCCGGGATGAGGATGAGGCAAGTGCGGCATCGCCGGTGTAAAACGGAAGGAGGCACAGGCTCTCGGGGTCATGCCATGCCAACCCTGCCCTTGCTCGGGCCTGAGAGCGAGTGCCACGGACATTCTGCCCCCCCCCCCCCGGGCCAGGTCCAGCCTGTCCCTAGCACTTCTGGGGAGCTCTGGGCTGTGGGAGGGGACACCACTGTCAAATGTCAACTGGATGCAAGTCCATGGCCAGGTCAGGACCTAGAGAAGGCGGTGTGATTGCATGGGCCCCAGAGAAGCTGAGAGAGGCCCCTGTGAGGGGTCCTGGGCCTCAGAAACCCTCTCCTAGTAGGGGTGCCGGTTAGACCCAGTGCAGGGGATGAAGGAACTCCAGCACCCACCCCCACCCACCTGCACACACACCTCACAGCCCCATCTGTACAGGAGGAGGGAGAAGGCCCCAGCCAGGGAGACAGGCTGGATGGAGTCACCCTTCTGCTGGCTTCAGCTGAAGCTACTTAATACCTGGACAGTGTCCCAGCACCTGTCATGGTGGCGTCCCTACCTCCCCATCGCTGTAGGTTCTGAAGACGGTGCCCAAGGGGGTGGGTCTGATGCATCCATCTTGACATGTGTGTACACGTATGTCCTGCTGCATGAGTGTGAGAGTGCTCACAACAGCATTGAGGGGAGAGAGGACCCAGGGCAGAACCGGGCACCTTCAGCAGCAGCTTTGGCCCCCACTCTTCCTCTCTCTCTCTCTCTCTTGTTTCTCTCCCTTCTGGCTGGCTCTGTCCTCTCTCTCCCTCCTTCCTTCCCTCCTTTGGTCTTTCTGCCCTTCTCCCTGGCCTCTCTGCTCCTCTCCCCACTTGTGACTTTTCCCCCCAGATGTCTCAGTTCTCTTTTTGTTCCTTGCCCTGTCTCTTCCTGCTCATTCACTCTCTTCCCCATCTTTTCTCCCACTCCACAGCTACCAGATCAGTTCAAGCCTTGAAGAGTCTCCATGCTGATAAAATAATAAAATATTTGATTGAGAGTGGCCTTTCTTTCTTCCCAGAGCTCCTGGACACTGAGCCCAGAACCTGCCACAGGGATGATCCCCCACCAGCCAGACAAGAGTGGGTTCATTTAGGCCAAGCTGGACTCTCCTAAACTTGAGACACCCTAGTCAACAGCATGACACCCCCTCCAGGATGAGAAACTAACTTTAAAATAGGAAACAGCTACAACGATCCCTAGCCAGACTACAGGGGTTCCCTGCCATCACCAAGGCCCAGCCCATAGTCACCAGGCCATGAGAAAGCCTGTACAAGGTTGTCCTGCCTGAATTGCAGGGGGTGGCTGGACATGTTGGGGGGGGGGTTAATTCATGAGTGCCAGATACTCAGTAAATATTTATCCAATGAATCTATGAATAAATAAACCATGAGTTATTCTATTAATATAGTCAGCCAGGGAGCCTTGCTCAGACCACGCCACCTGGCCTGTTCCTTCTCAACAGTACTTTTCCCACAAAGTTTTCCCTGTTGACAAGCCTTTTCTCTGAAGAATGGGAGTCTGTACTGCCCGTCTTAGCATGAAACGGGCACCATACTGCCTCATTCCCAGGTGCTTTGGACTTTGGTGTCGCTCATTGCCCCAGTGACCATCCATTGAGCACTACTTCATGCCTGGCACTGTGTAAGGTGCAGTGTCCTTGCCAGCACCATGGGGGAGCCCATCCGGTGCTTCTGCAGACTCCAGTCCAGTTTCCCACCTCCCAGGGCTAAGTTTAGGGCTGAACACACAGTAGGTCTCATTATTGTCAAGATATCAGTTCTTCTCACTTTGACCAATAGATCCCAATGCATCCCAACCAAAATCCCAGTAAGTTACTTTGTGGATATGAGCAAACTGATTCTAAATTATGTGTAGAGAGACAAATGACCCTAAATAGCCAACATAATGTTGGAGAAGAACAAAGTTGGAGGACTAACACTGTCCATCTCCAAGACGTATTATAGAACTACAATAATCAAGACTGAGTGGGATTGGTAAAAGAATAGATAAATAAACATCAATGGAACAGAATAGAGAGTCCAGAAATAAATCCACATAAAAATAGCCAACTGATCTTTGACAAAGAAGCAAAAGCAATACAATGGAGCAAAGATAGTCTCTTCAACAAATGGTACATGACCAACTGGACATCCACGTGCAGAAAAAATGAATCTAGAAACAGACCTTATACCTTTCACAAATATTAACTTAAACTGGATCATAGGGGGATGCCAGGACGGCTCAGAAGGGTAAGTGCTCGTCTTAGAGCCCCGGGTTCCAAGGATCGAATCCTGGCCCCAGCCTGTGCGGATCCATATGCTAAACTCAGGTGTTCCCTCTGTTCAGCTCCTGCTGAGCGAGCCTCCCACGTGGGAGATTCCTGGTTCAGCCCCCAGCTTGTGGGTGTGTGCCTCCCATGCAGGAGGCCCCCGGCCAGGTCCCACCTTGCGTGGCCCCTGCCCACCTGTGTGGAATGAAACTATGTCAAAAACTGATGACGTACAACTATGGAGACTGCTCTGGATCCTCCCCCTTCTCTCTGTCTCTCTGTCTCTCTGTCAAAACTAATAAAAGTAAGTATTAAACAGAGAATGGATCACAGACCTAGGTGTAAAATGCAAAATTATAAAATTCCTAGATAATAACATAGGAGAAAATCTAGATGGCTTTGGGTTTCACAATGAATTTTTAGATACAACACCAAAGGCATGAACCATCAAAAAAATTGATAAGATGGACTTCATTGAAATTAAATGTTTCTGCTCTGTGAAAGGCACTGTCAAGAGAATGAAAAGACAAATCACAAATTGGGAGAAAATATTTGTAAAAGGTATATCTGAATGAAAACGGTTACCTAAAATATTCAAAGAACTCACTACTCAACAATAAGAAAACAACCCAATTTTTAAAATGAGCCAAAGACCTTAATAAACACCTTACAAAACAAGATATCCAGATGGAAAATAAGCAAATGTCATCAGGGAATTGCAAATCAGAACAACAAGATAACTATGAGAATAGCCAAAATCCAGATCACTGCAAGCAACACCAAATGCTGGTGAAGATGTGGAGCAAAAAGGATACTTATTGTATGATTTCAACTATATGACATTCTGGAAAAAGCAAAACTATGGAACTGATAAAAAAGATTATTGAACGGGTGGCCCTGGGATGGGTCAAGGGATGCGGGACTCTTTTGAAGTTACTATGCAAGCTTGCTTCCCAGACATAGATACTCGTGGTCCTTTTTCTAGTGTTGGGCATTTTCCTTTCTGCTTCTTATAGAGATTTCCACCTGTCCTTTTAGAGGCAACCTTAGGAATGCTTGCCCTCACTCAGGCCTAGATTTTGCCCATGAGCACTATAGGAGGCCCAGGACATAGGCCTATGGGCTTTCTAAGAATCTGCTTAGGACTGAAATATATATATATATATATATGGCTCAAAATTAGGATAGAAAATTTTTTTAATCAAAATTAATAAATGCTACTTACTTGCCTACAAAACTTAATGATCTGTCAACATTTTTAATCATTAAATAAGTACTCATAAAGATTTCATTATATTTAAAGACAATTATAAGTTTTTCTCACTTGGCAAGAAATTCAACACATGCACGACTGCTTAGAAATAAAACCAGTAATAAATTCAACAAGTTCCTTGTAGTCCAATGATTTGAAAAGCCAAATTTACAAAAATCCTTTCAAAATGCTTAAGGCAGGAAAAGTATGTTTAGTGCGGGATATAGTATATTTCAGTACGTTTGACCTGATAAGAGTTGGGCTCCAAAGAGTTTGGGGGTCTATGAAGACCATACACTTAGTCCTGCTTCCTAGGAGGTAAATCTTTTTAGGGAGCAGAGGAAAGGGTTGGGGTTCCCTCTCCCTGCACACCACCACCTGCCCTACCTTCCAATGAGATAAGCTCTGCTTGGGTAGCAGCCTGCACCTGCCTGGCCCTGTGTGATGCCCAGGTTTCCCCAGGAAAAGCCTGGGGAATATCCTCTCTGCTAGGATGCATGCCCATATGGAGCCGTTTCCCAACGTGTGATCAATTAATGACCTTCACTAGATTCAGCTGAACCAGAACCCCTTGGGTGGGGCCTGAGAATCTGCATTTTATGGACCATCTCCTCCTCCTCCTCTTCCCCCTGCAGATGATTCGGATGCATGCTAGGTTTGAGAATTATTAGTCTAGAATGTGTGTGCACCCCAAGAGGAGGGCGAGATGAACCTTTTTTTAAAAATGGACTCCTTTTTAGAGCAGTTTTAGTTTCACAGCAAATTTGAGTGGAAGGTACAGAGACTTTTCATATATCTCCCCCATTATCAATATCCCCACCAGAGCGGTACATTTGTTATAATTTATGAACCTACACTGATACATCTTATCACCCAGGGCCTATAGTTTCCATTAGGGTTTACTCTTGGTGTATATTCCATGTGCTTGGACAAATGTATAACATCATGTGTCCACCATTGTGGGATCATAGCGTCCCAGTCCTAAGAATTCTCTGTGCTCTGCCCACTCATTCTTCCCTCCCCACAGCTTCTGGCAACCACTGAGACAGATGAGGTTTATGGAGCACTTAGCTACACTAGTATTAATTCATTTAAACCGAGTAACAACCCTATGAGATAGCTATTATAATTACTATTGTTGTTATCATCGTCCTCATTTTACAAATGGAAATCCTGCGCTTAAAAAGGCCAGGAGGGAAAGCCGGGACGGCTCAGCGGGTTGAGCGCTCGCTTTGAGGCCCCGAGGACCGAGGATCGAATCCCGGCTCCGGCCCAGGC
>PVKE010006422.1:25008-54563 GCA_004027555.1 Craseonycteris thonglongyai | reverse complement strand
GCAACTGGTAGCCGCTGGAATGAATGGCTTAGGGGTGAGGGTCCTCACCTCCCGTGTGGGAAGCCCCTAGTTAGGTTCCCGTCCCATGTGGTCCCACTTCCCCCTGTGTGAAATGAAACCACGTCACAACTAATGATGTATAATTATGGAGACTGCTCTGGGCCCTCCCCCTTCTCTCTCTCTCTCTCTCTCTCACCTTCTCTCAAACAATAAAATAAACCTTAAAAAATAAAATAAAATAAAAAGACAAATCAATATATATCTACTGGAATACTTTTAGATCAAAATAATATTAAGTGCCAATATAAATCATATAGTAATTAATAGGCATGATATCATGGCATTCAGCATCCTAAGAAAATTAAAAACACTTTCTTGGACGTGAGCAGCCAATACTAACATCCCATTTGGGAAACTGAAGTATGTAGAATGGTACCTCTGAGCAGCCTGTTGGGAAATTTTTCTGCATTCAGAGGTAACTGTAGAAAATATCTATATGTTCCACGTAGAACATCAACACATACAGAAGAGGGGGGATTAATATGTGCATTAAGTTCAGTGGTGCACACCCTGGTCTATGGACACAGTCTGCCTCTCAAGAATCCACGCTCCCATTTACTCTTCCTAAAAATCATCAGAGGTTGATCTGGCATTCTTTGATCAGCCCCCTGCTTGTTTACTAAGGGAATTTGTCCCGTGCCTGCCCCAAAGTTCAACTGGGTAGACAGGGGAAAACATAAAAGAAGCCAAACCCTAAATGACCTAGGGAGTGACTGAATCAAAGTACTGAATTCTATAGCACACTATACCTCTAACCTTTTCACTTGTATAAGCTTGTAGTGTGTAAGTCACTCAGCACTGGGTCTCAGGCCACTTACAATAAAGTCATCATCCACTGTTAGGCTGGAAAAGTCTAACACGACACTGCCTGGGTGCGTGTCAACCAACCTTCTGGCAACTATAATTTGCCAGAACAAATAAACAAGCAACTGTCAGGTGCATTCCAGAAACAAGACTCCTCTGGTTTTTCTCATAGAGATTGCAATGCACACACCAGCATTAAGGCTTTGAGAAATTTTGGAAATAAAAACAAAAAATTATTTAACCAGTTATCTAAGTGAGCTTGACCTTGGTATGATTCTTACACAAAACCCAGAAACATGCTCTGTTCTGAAACACATACTTGGGCAACAGTTTTCATCGTATCTGAAGCCTGAGAATGCCTTCATTCCAAGCTAATTTCTCTTGCAACCCAGAGCATGACAGCTACCAGAACAAAACAGATTATACAAAGTGAATCATTCCACCGACCCAAAATGCCCATTCAGTGAAGTGTAGAGGCCTGTTGAATCAATGACAAGTTCTAGAAAGCGTCCCCAGCTCTCTCCTTCAATGCAGAGATGCGTTTCTATCTGCAATATCAAGAGTTTAGGGTTGAAGAGTCTGGGAACCAAAGGCCGAATGTCTGGGTTCAAACATAAACTCCTCCACAAGCAAACGGTGAAAGCTTGGCACGTTTGCCTCCATAGGCTTTCATTATAAAATGGGAATTCTACTTAAAGTCTACTAGTAACATAGAAATTAAATAATAATAATAAGCTACCTAAGCCAGTTAGCATAGGCCTGGCACATAATAAATGTGCAAGTATGCTCATTGCTATGGTTGTAATAATACTGAAAAGAGAAATAATTAATGTACAAAAAGATCCATGACAAGGTTTGTCTTGCAAAAGATACCTCAGAGCTTCAAGGGAAAAGTAATTTTAATAAATTAAAGTAACATTAATTCTCAATATAAAGTAAATGGGTCCCACTCAAAGTTAAACATTAATTCTTGATTATTTGCTTTGGGAAGAAGAGAGAACAGAGTATCATAAAAATAAATAGCACCTCAACAACACATAAACTAAATAGCTATAGCACATCTTCAACACATCTGAGAACAAGATTCCCAGAACATCAATAGACCCACATACAAATTAAGTTCCAAGTATACTCCTTAATGAAATCTAAATCTTTCCAGTAAGGGGCATTTCAGATAATCAGCACCACTAAATGAGCATGCAAATGGAAGCCTGTATGTTCAGATTTGCAACTGACTTGTAACAGAAATAAGTGAACTAACTATAAATAATTCCTTATTGGACGTCAATCTAAAACGAAGCTTTATTTAGGCCTTCAACTTGCAGCATTTCTTTCCTAACAGATGCGCTGCCAACTGCAAAACTGACAACACAGACGTCACAAAGATGAAGCAGGGAGGAAAACAGCAAGTGGACTGCAGTCACTCTTAGGTTTTACCTTGATAGACAATGTACTGTATTCTACAAGAAAGTATCCAGCCCTGACACTGTTCTTACTATACTGACAATGGCTGGACTTTTTTCCAGACAGCCCTCGTGTATCACCTGCAAAGATTATGGTTCATAGTCTTGGGAATCCCATTTCCATTGAATAATTAGACCAGCAGAATATGGTTCCGGTTTCACACTCCTACTTCCAACTTCATGGAACCCCAGAAAGCTTCCTGGGGCACCTCCTACAGCAGCCCTGGCCATGTCCCCTGGAACCCTGGCAGGAACATCATTAGCACAATGTGAACTGCACCCCTGGAGTCGAGGGGTACGCAAGCCACTTGTCTGACAGGACGACCCCACAGAAATGGATGCATGTGCTTAGTCTAGTTCAAGGCCCAGGATCTCTAGAACTTGTCCAAGGCAGTTACTTTGCATTCACTTTAAACAGCAGCATGGGAGGTTTCAGTCAAGCAAATACTGGAGCAAAATTAGTCACAGCAGTGAAAGAGTTAAACTTCTGCTTTACCAGAGTTACCTTGTATGGCTCTTGCACTTCCTCTCTTGCTCCAGGAACTGGCTGGTGACTTCAAAGGGTTGTAATTGACTGGCCATCAAACCTAACCCCTACTTACTGTGCACTTTCTATGAGCCAGATACTACCCCCAGCATCATCGCCTTTAATTCTCCCAACAGTCCCATGAGAGGGCACTATTATTATCTCCACTTTCCAGCCAAGGAGACAGAGACTCAAAGCAGTCTCATTGGTGAGCATCATGTGGCAGGAATGAACCCCAGGCAGCTGGGATGAGTTGAGCTATTTTTTCCAAAAAGTGACACTGAAGTCCTAACCCCTGGCCTCCATGCGTGTGACCTTACTTGGAAATAGGGCCATTACCAATGTAATCAGATGAAGATGAGGTCATTAGGGTGGATGTCAATCCAATATGACTGGTGACCTTAGAAGAAGAGGAAAACACCCTGCAAAGACAGACACACCAACAGAAGGCCCTGTGAAGATGGAGGTGGAGAGAGGAGGTACGTTGCACACGCCAGTGAGAGCCTGGGGCTCCCAGAGCAGGAACAGCCCAGAACAGCCACCCTGAGACTTCCAGGGGAGCCAGGCCCAGCCAACACCTTGACCTTGCACTCCTAGCCCCCAGTCTGTGAGGGAACACGTTCTGTTGTTTCCAGCCACCGGGGTCTGCTGCAACTTGCTAAGGCAGCCCTAGAGCCTAACAGTGCTCCCAGCTCTCCCCCACCAGCTCTTCTCCTTGCACACTGTCCACTTCCCCTGGCTTGTCCGTTCAAGAAGAAAATGAACACTTTCACTCCACAGTGCTTTTCCGGACTGGAGACCCATTGTGGATTGCTTCCAGTGCTATTTTTCATCAAAGCTGAAATAAGAGTGTTGGCCTCGTAAGTGTAGACTCAGCACAACTCATCCCTGCTCCCCCAGTTCCCAGCCCCTCCCACAGCCTGCTATCCTGGGAGCAGTTAGCAACTTACAGACAGACCCTCTTTTCAAAGCACAGGGTCTGGTGAGCTCCCAGTTCATCGCAGGGAGGTAGGGAAGGCCCGGGGGAGAGCGCCCATCCTGGAATCGGACCTCCCCGGGCACCAGGCGCAAAGGGAGAGGCAGGTCCCAGCGCTGGAAGGGACTGAGCTGCAGCCACAGAGTTCTGTCCCTGCTGAATATCTGTGCCAAGGAGGCGTGAGAGTCAGCTCAAGTAATGGGGTCAGCATCCACCCATCGGACGTGGAAGAAGCGTCAGCAGGACCTCGCGTGGATCTGGGAACACACAGCATTCCCAGGTACAGACAGGTGGTGGGAACACAGCATGGAATACCGCCTGTCAATCACAGGCTGGGGGTGGGAGGCGACCTTCACCTACTGCGTAGAGGATCAGTAAGGCCATGGGGAGGGACTGGTATGAGTCTGGGACCCAGCTCTCCACGGGCTTCCTGGGCAAGGACTCTGGTTCACAGAACAAGACCGAAGCTGGGCCAGAACACCAGTCAGCCAGGGCAGGAGAGCGCCCAGGGTGATCTGATCAGGAGGGGTCAGTCCCGGGGTCCTAGAGGCTCCTCCAGCAACGCCCCCCAACCCCGGCCTCAGAGCTGGGCTTGCCCGGGGGCAGGGGCGGCTTGCTGGAGCACAGGGCAGCTCAGGAGGCAGGCCGCCACTGGCCCAAAGTGTCTTTCCAAACTCCTTGACTGAGACGCACAAAGCATTTGCTGGTAGAGCAAGGTGAGGACTCCAAGTCCTATTCTAGAACTTCTATGAAAAAAGAAACAAAGCAAAACAAAAAACAAACAGAAAACAAATCCAAACTAATACTGTTAAAATACTTGTAATTAAAAACCTCAATAGAAAACTCTGTCAGTTGAGACAAGAGCAGTATTTTTACCTTTGATACGATGCTTGGTGAAGAGCAGAATTCATCAGAGGGATGTGAGGAAGAAAATGGAGATTTCTGTGGCTAGGCTATTTGGAAATTTCAGAAAATTCAAAGTTTTTAGTGGTTGGGGGAGTTTGTTTTATCTTTTTCCACTAAAAATGTAAGGTTTTGTTCTCTCAGGGTGGCTGTGAATATTAAATGTGATACGCTAGCATTTTCCAAACAGTAAAATATTAGGCAAATTTAAGACAGCAATATTCCTATTTATAAGAGCGGGTCAGTAATATCATTATTTAAATAATTACATGTAATTTGCAAGATGCAGAAAACTGTAAAAATAATAAAGTTTAGTAGTATGTCTATCATCCAGAGATGACCAATGCTAATGTTTTCATAATTTCAGTCTTTGTAAATCTACTCTTGATTTACATAAATCGGGTCATACTGTTTCATATCATTCTATTTTCATGTATTATATCATATACATTTTTTGCATAGTGTTTTATCATTTATAATTACTGTACTAATCCATTGTATGGAGATATACCTCAAGCATACCTCTGTCACTGAACAATTAGAATGTTTTCTTTTTCTTTTTCTTTTACATATGACAAATGCGGATCGAACATCTTCAAAAATAAATCTTGGATGAGTGTGAATAACAATAAAAAAAACAGATGACCGGTACTAAGCTCTTACTAAGTTCCAGGCACTTTTAATGTATTTTCCCACCTAATCTTGACACCAGCATTGAGCTACACGCTCTGTGAATGCTGGTTTTACACAAGGAGATTTTCAGTCTGGAAAAGTAAAGGAACGAGAACAAGTGGTGGCTGGGCTCCTACTACTCTGGACCCGCCTGCACACCCATGTCCCCAACCCTCGCAGGCACACAGACACCAAGAGATCAGACCCCCTAAAAGCCCAGGGTGGGCCATGGCCCCCCAGAAAGGCTGTGGCCCCCCAGAAAGGCTGCAGAAACCTGCACTCTGTGAGGCCAGGACAGCCTCTCACGAAACGCTCCGTGCTTCGTGGGGGAACGGAACAAGGACAATTTGGTTAGGTTGCAGGTACGGGGAAAACATATTTTCTCTTTGGACATCTAGTCACAAGGATACATTTACTGTGACCTTAAGGAGTCTTAACCTGCAGGACCTCTCACTTAACTGAGCCCTTCCCCTTCTCACTTTACATACAGTAAATAGTCACTCGTGCACCTAATTCTGTGTTATTTTCTAAAGTGAGTCCTAAACGGGCATAAGCTTCAGACCGCACAAAATCTAGATCCGTCACTGTCCAGGAAGAACATTCCAGGCTGTGACAATGACCATGCTGTTCAAGAAACCAACTGCATTTTCCACACGCACACAGCTAAACTACATTTCCCAGTCTCCTCTGCCTTTGGCCCCACCTGCAATGGGGTTGTGGTCAAAGGAAGACAGGTGGAAGGTGGGCAGTGTACTGACTACCTGCTGATGCCCGTGGTGACCCCACTGACCAGCACTGGACTCTGTACTCATCAACCACTACCCTCTCATTGTGTCGTCCTTGAGAGGTCAGGGTCATCGCAACAGCATTTAGTCTTAAGTAGGGTGACTAGCAAAGGCTTCAAATAATTGCCCGCACCTCTTGATGGCTCTCTTGGCATGCCTGTGTGACAATCACCTTGCTTGCTTGCATCTTTCATTCTTATATTTCCAACCAAGGGAGCAAAGCTGCTTTGCCCCCACTCTGCACACTCATATGACGGCCTTACACTCCATAGCTGGAAAATCACTTTGGCCATGTGCTAAGCACAAGTAACGTCCAGAGCCAGAAGCCACGTCTGCCTGTTAAAAGCACACTGAGCTGTAGAAGCTGAACTCCCTTAATGAGGAGGCAGAGTGAGTGGCAGTTACGGTTTCCACCAACCACTTTAGCATCCTGAGCTCTCTGCAAAGAACAGATGTTCGTGTCTCTGACAACATCCAGAAGTGTCTTGCCAACACATCAGCCCATTTCAAGAGAAGAACAGACACAAATACCAAATATATGCCAAGTTCTTTCTCAAATAGCTTTTCCCGCCCTATGATCTTCTTTTAGCCAACTGGACTCTATCCTAGCTTGCCCACCACACATTCTCTCATCTCCCAGTACACACACACATCTTGCAATTATCGGCCAGGAGGGCTCGAGATTGCCTACGCCCGTCAGCAACCTACTCTGCTCTGCATCCAGCAACCTCCTCAATGACCTTGTCAACGTGTCACAGTGTTTGGGGGCCACAGTGCTCCCCTGCCAGGTGCTGTCAGTCTGCCCCTGTGTGGGCAGGCCTCCAGATTTCACAGCTAAGCCAACTCCGCAGCAGAGTCTCTCACAGAATCCCATCTTCCAAACTCCAGGCTGTTTGGACCCTAACATCTCTATTCAACTCTGGCTTCTTTGGGGTTGAATGTGGAGCAAATGGACGAAACTGCCAAAGGAAAGGATGGAAAATTAAAGGCTTTCTCAAAATGGGGAGCAGCAGTGGAATTTTCTGAGTGCTCTTCCAGCAGGCAGGGAGGAACGAGCCAGGCCTCAGACACGGCAGCCCAAGAGCGCCTGCCAGAAGGGTTCACCACTTCCATTGGCCAACACTGGCCCCTGAGCATGGAGTTTACAAATGCACTGGGGTTTCACCCCAAAGAGGTGGGACCAAAAGTGACAGGCAGCAGTGTCTCTGACCTGTCACCAGGGAGCCAACCTGTGCTCCCAAAGAGCAGACCAGAATTGCCTCTGACCCCATACCAATGGCAGCTGATAAAGAATGCAGTTCATAATCCAATTGAACTGAGGTATCGTGCTTTAGTCCGAATGGTGAGCTCTAACGGTTAGAACAGCTGGCTAATGAGATTAAAGCCAAGCCCACCGTTAAGAAAATTAGCTTGCCTCTATTTTAACACCACAGAGGCATCCTTCTCCCAACTTGAAACAGTTTCCCAAAACACACAAACGATCTGTATTGATTACCAATTACATACATAGCATCCGGAGGAATAAATTCAATTAGGAAATGAGTTTGCATTATTTATCAATCTCTTCCAGCTCTGAAAGAGTCTTATTTCTGTAAATTTGGACAAAGAATCCACATCTCTCTAGCCAAGAGGTTGGATATTATTGGCATAATTCATCAGATTCTTCCCCAAAAATAATCTGTGCTTCCTTTTGGCCTAAGGGACCTGGTATAAGTCTCAACACATCAGCAGCATTAATAAAGAAGCTAATGGTTTTCCTGCCTCTTTAACGGATTCAGCTGTTGGCAGAAATACACAACCCTGCTAGGGAATTTTGTTTAGTCATGAAGCAACTGGCTTTTATGGTTTTAAACGTTTTGGTGGATTAAAAATTGCTTAAACAGGTGTACAAATAGACAGAGGAAGCAGGCAACACCCTACTTCCTATTTAGGAAAAGGGCATTAGAATTCATTAACTGATTGTAAAAACGCCATTCTAGTAATGGTGTGTTACAAGACTACTTTGGAGGAAAAAAATCAGACCAGTGTGAGGACATTCGGAATCAAGTCCCAGGGTCCAGAAACACCTCCAAAGGGCATTTCAAGGCTTGTTTTCGGGTGTGAAGACCATTGTTTAGATACTTTTCCATTTACAGGTCAGGATAAAAGCCACTATTTATTGGGTTCTTGGCATGTGCCAGGCCTCATAAGCACTGCATTGCATCCTCTCAAGGTGTGACAGATGAAGGACCCGAGATTTAACAGCATCGCGTGATTTGCTTACATTCTCATATCCACTAAGTGGAAAGAGTGGGCTGGAAGCCTGGCTCCTTCAGGCTCCAGGCATCATGCTCTCTGCCCTGTACTAATGTTGTCCACCTTGTAGATTATTTCCCAAAAATATAAGAGAAGGAAGTCCCCCATTTCCCTTCAATTACGTACGCCACCGTTTTATCACTCTTTGTAGGCAGGCATTACTCTTACAGCCTACAGAAAACTCCTCCAGATACGATTAAGCCTACGTCTGCTCACCTCACCTCTAAACCCTCTGCTCTCACCTCTGAGTCTAAACAAAACTCGTAGCTTTCCATTTCATTTTATTTCTCACGCATTTATTCCAATGCCTAACCTGGTTATGTAAGTATTTCTTTTCCCCAGGAATAAATGTCTGATTTTTCTGTGATTCAAAAAGCCCTGTAGAATGAAACCAACAATCCCTTCTGAGGGAACCACCTTCTTGGGGAAACCTAGACGAGAAACCTACGGATGAACTTGACAGAGGATGTCAGGTTTATATCCCTTTCTCTGCTTTCAAATGATAAAAGTGCGCCCTTCCAGACAGGCTGCGTGTCTAATCACTAAAATACTCCCCCTCTGAAATCCAGGACACCGTTCTCCTAAACCAAATAACTTGCTTGGGATGAAGTGTTGACACAGAATACATATTAGTTTCAGGTATACAACATACCGATTAGACATTTATATAACTTACAAAGTGGTCCCTCTGGTAAGTTTAGTACCCATACATAGTTATTATAATATTTTGACTATATTTCCTATACTGGACTTTACATACCCCATGACTATTTTGTAGCTGCCAATTTGTACTTCTTAATCTCTTCACTTTTCACCCATTCCCCAGCCCTCCCATCTGGTGACCATCAAAATGTTCTGTTTGTATGAGTTTGTTTCTGTTCTGTTTAATCATTTGTTTTTTTGATTCCACATATAGGTGGAATCTTATGGTATTTATCTTTCTCTGACTTGTTTCACTGTACATAACATCCTCTAGATGCATCCAGGTTGTTACAGGAGGTAAAATTTTACTCTTATTTTATAGCTGAGTAATATTCCACTGTATCTATATATAAGTACCACTTCTTCATCCACTCATCTATTGATCAACCCCCAGGTTGCTTCCACATCTTGGCTATTGCAAACAATGCTACAGTGAACATACGGATGCAAATGTCTTCAAAGTTGCATTCTGAGTTTCTTCAGATGAATACCCAGAATTGGGATTGCTAAGTCCTTCTTCGTCTTTTGTTTTAGCCTTTGTTTTAAATTCTGTTTTGTCTGGTATAAATATTGCTACCCCAGCTTTTTAAAATTCTGTTTCCACTTTCATGAAATATCTTTTCCCATCCCTTTACTTTCAGTCTGTGTGTCTTTTGATCTGAAGTCTCTTGTAGGCCATATATGCAAGGGTCTTGTTTTCTTATTCATTCGGCCATTCTATCTTGTGATGGGAACATATAATCAATTTACAGTTAGAGTAATTATTGATAGATATGTAGTTATTACTATTTTATTATCCCCATTTTATTTTATTTATTTTTGTCTTTATCTTTTTCTTAAAGAAGTCCCTCTAATACGCCTTGTAGTACTAGTGTGCTGGTGATGAACTCCTTTAGCTTTGTCTTGTCTGGAAAGCTCTTTCTCTAACCTTCAATTCTAAGTGATAACTTTGCTGGGTCATCTTGGTGGTAGGTCCTTGCCTTTCATCACTGTAATACTTGGTGCCACTCCCTTCTGACTGCAAAGTTTCTGTAGAGAAATCAGCTGACAGTATTATGGGAGCTCCCTGGTAGGCAACTACCTGCCAAAAGCAGCATTCACACCTCACTGAGCCTCAAGTCCATATATCTTAGGATCTCCAAGTTCCTTTCAATAAAAGGTTCTTTGTCTTTCCTCCTGAAAAATCATCAATGAACCTTTGCAAATGCTAACGTGCTCCCATTAAGGAAGTATCATGATTCAGACCATCAAAGGGGTCTGCTTTGAAAACTAGATTCAAGTCATATACCAGCTGGAAATCGGAGATGACAAAGGGCCTGGAAGTGACTCTCCAAGGCACAAATGGCATTTACAATTCTCTCTCAAGTTCAGATATTTCAACTCTTTTTCTCTGTCAAGCAAATTAATGTGGGTACTTATTTGGAACAAAATGGTTTGCCAAAACAGACAACTGTTCTGCAGTTCAATTTACAGGGCAAAAAAATAACATCTCTAGAATGTATTACATCTGCTGAGAGGTGGGAAAACATTTTTTAGATCTGTTGTGGGCTAAGACTTTTTCCAAGTCTAAAACCAAAATGCATGACATACACATAACAGGCATGATGGCCCCCAGCCAAGAACAAGACACCTGCTCCCAGCCCCCGACCTCCCCAGGAAAAGCGCATGCTGAAGAACTCTGCACCTCAGGTGAAGGGACCCCCAGTTACGCTCATGCCGATGTGATGTCACGCTCTTTCAGGTGTCAGCAAAACCAAAGTTGCTGTGAGATGGCAAAGAAAAGAATGAATGTTGTAGACAAGTCAAAAATGCAATGACCAGGGATGCCGGGAAGGCTCAGCAGGTAGAGCGCTCATTTGCGGCCGCGGGTCCAAGGATGGTGTCCTGGCCCCAGCCCATGCACACACACGCTGAACTGGGGTGTGGCCCCCAGTGGGGTTCTCGCCACAGCGAGCTTCCCATGTGGGAGGCGTCCAGCCTGGTTTCCGCCCTGAGCAGCCCCCCACCCACCTGTGGAATGAAACTATGTTGAAAGCTAATGACATACAACTATGGAGACCACTCTGGGCCCCCCCGCTTCTCAATCTCAATCTCTCTCTCTCTCTCTCCCTCTCTCTCTCTCTCTCTCTCTCTCTCTCTCAAAAACAATAAAAATAAATCTTAAAAAGAAAATACAATGGCCAAGGATACAACTTTGTGAAGATCTGGGCCCCACAACATTCATCCCTCCCACGAGGAAGAGGCAGTTTATTTCATTGCTATCATGCTTTTTATTTTTAGCTGCAATGATGCTAAAGCCCTGTTCGTAGCTGTCACTGATTTGTCCCCAGGTTGTACCCAATGACACTGAGAGGGGACGGCAGCAGATCGCTCACTTCTGGGAACGGCGCACTCGCGCACGTCCCCAAGGCCCGTGGTGGCCCCTTCCTGGCACATCCACCATGAGCCTGACCGTCCAGCGAAAAGGGGCAGGAAATACAATCCTGCCCCGGTCGGTGAGTTCGGAGGCCTTGGTTACTGCAGCGTGTCCCACAAGGCCTCTGTGTTCTTTCTCCTGCTGAAAAGGGAGAACACCCGGGTTTCCCCACACGTACTCCTGCGGTAGGTTATCAGCATAAAGGGTGTGTGTTCGAGGAGATGCATGAGTGTGTGCGTGTGTATTGGAGGAGGAAGGGGTCAGTGATTTCATTTTAAAGTCATTAATATTCCAGGTATGACTAATATCATAAACCTCATCCTTTGAGGACTCACATCCCAGGGAAAAGAACTGGGTCAAAGGCACAATGCAGTCCATAAAAAATAAAATATTTTCGAAGCAAAAATAGCACCTAATTAAAAAAAACAAAAAAACAAAAACTGAGTGATCACTTTTGGCACCTGGGAAGTGGTACAGCCTGTTCCCAAATATTAAAATTGTATGGATGTAAAAATAACTGTTCAGAGGAGCTATCAGCACTCAGGCTAATGAATCCACTTGCGTTGCTTCTTAGCAGCCTTGACTAAATGGGACATTTGACTCTGGACGGGGATTGGGCAGAACCCGTGGACGACAGTGCTCCTGCTTAGCGCCCTGTCACAGCTGTGCCACCCAGACAACAGTCAGGAACCAGAACCTTGCGAGGACATCTGTGTTTATAACGCTGGTTCTTTATTCAGGCGCCTGTGCACCCTGAAGATCACAACAATGACATGAGAGGCGCTGCAAAGGCTCCCAGGACATATTTTCTGGCGTTGTGTCTCCAAAAATTCAAAGACCCAACAGATGAAAGTAGAGCCGTAAACAAATTAATAACTACTGCTTAGAGGACAAGCCTTTTGCTTTTCAATGAACGACGTGTGCTTAATCCGAAAGCAGAAGGGAAACATAACCTAAGAGGCGCAGTGCTTACGCACCTCTTGTGACAGTCTTATACTTTTTCCTGAGGCTTCATCCAAATGCATTTAAATTTAAGACGGAGCCTTGGCAGCATGTGGCTCGGTGATGCAAACAGTGTGGGATGGTGCCGCCGGAACCATGTGCGTGGGCGGGCAACCAGGAAAGCAACGTGCCTTTTCTCCCTGTGACTCCCTTCCATCCAGAGGAAGATCTGGGCACATACATGCTGGTTGTCGTTTTCAACTGGGGAAGGGCAGAGGTCTAGACAGGGGGATGCCAAAGCATGTTTTGGAAGCCCTTATATTTGCAAAACACCCCAGTTTAAAAGGTTGGCTCCTGATTGTGTTCTTCCCAGCTTCTCTTGGTAAATGCAGGTCCATGCCAGGAGTCTCAAGGCAAACCCATGGGGCACAGTTCGCTCTGGAACAGGCAGACATTTGTGAGGAAAGGGCTGCCACAGACTAAGGCACTCAGAGGGCACAGCCAAATATGCTGGAGCGGTTTGTCTCAAACATCTCTGAAATCTTTCCCAGAAGTGCCAGCCGGCAGACAGAAGGGCTGACCTTCAGTTTCACCAACTCACCTATCTTGGCAAGTCTTTAAAAAGCCCACTTTGGCTATATCCTACCTGCCAGGCAGCAAGCAGGGCACACAGGTGACACAGACGAATGTGGTAGTGTCATCACTGGATCCCAACAGGGAGACAGAACACTAAACAAGCACACACTGATGCGTTTTGCTTCTGTTTTGTTTGCTTATTTCGCACAGAGGCATGAACTCATTCTCTGTGGAGAGCCAACCAGCCAAAGGTCAAAAGGGCTCTCTCTGAAGGAGCTGTTGAGAGGACGTTGGGTTATAAAGGAGGAGGGAAGAAGAGGAAACCAGAAGTCAGCAGGGCCCCCCAAAAGGAGCTTTACCTCACATTTAACTGAGACAGACGGTCTTTGAATAAATATAGAGCCCAGAACCCACCCAGAATCAGCATTCCTATTGTTGAGGGCCAGGGTTCTGCACGGTTGAAATGATGATGCCACAGCAGCTGACTGATCCTGGGTTCTTACTTGATCTGTAGAAGCAGAAAAGTTCTAGGTCAAATGAACAAAAGTCTAACCTGAATCACGGAGACAGAATCAAGACTTTTCCATCAATTCCAAACCAGACTTGAACTAGTTTATGGACCCAGAACCCCGTAAACGAGGATTCTGGGTCCCCTTCAGGGACAGACCTTGGACACGGCCAAACATTGATTCTGTTGCTCTCCCAGCCTCCCCACAGAGGCCTGCATCCTTTTCCTAGGGGGTGCTGTGCTCTGGGGACCAGAAAAGAAGCAGATCTTTGGGGGACTACAGGACATTAGCTCGGAGCTGACAGTAATTCAGGGAGATCCAAAACGTCACCAGTCTGAGTCGGGGATTATGGCATTCAGGTGACCAGGGGAGTTTTAGCAGATCCATCTCAGGTCCAGCGGTCCCCAAATCCATCCTGTGGGGATGTCCCCAGCTCCAGGATGCATCATGAGAATGGACACATCCAGCATTGGCAGAGTTCCCTCACTGGGGAAACCAAAGAGGGGCTGGGTTCTTTGGCTGAGGGAGGACAGGGCTGTGGCAGCACCGAGAAGGCGGGTGCCAAGGCCTGAATATGCCCCACTTCCAGGGGGCATTCGAACACTTGACTGTGTGTGTGCTCTTTGGCTTAAAAGAAACGAGCTCAGCTCAGCACTCAAACACCAGGATAAATCATTCCAGCGATAAAGAGCCAGGACACCTATCAAGTTTCAATTGCTAGCTGCAACCCTTGATAGCTGCAAGAAAAATAATATGCAATTATAGCCGAGAAACATAAATTATCAAGGCCACGGAGCTCTCGGAATGTAATAAATGAAGTGTGGGTAACCACGCGTTGTGGGAAGCAGCTCAGCCCCCCGTGTGTGTTTCCAGTGCCTGGTCGCCCACAGGCAGCGGGGAGGGAGGGAGAGAGAAACATACTGTCCAGCTTCAGTGTTGGCCGAACCGCAGATGAAAGCCCAAAAGTGTCAGAAGTGTCAGGGCTTAAGCCAAGCAATGTGTTCCACCTTCTTCTAAGTCACGGTCTTCTATCAACGCCCGCTAGGCCTTTCGGTGCCTGGGAGAGCATTATAATCAGACAGACGAGGCACGAATCCTGCAGACAGTAACACGATGACACATGTGGGTTTCGTCCCCTGGAACGTTCATTCCATCCAGCGCAGATGTGGGCACAGTGGAATGACAGGGAAGTGGTGACCACGGCCGCCACCACAGGATTAGGGCGTTGCCAAGGCAGGGACGTTTGCCTCCCCACATCTGATATCTGGCCTGGTCCACGCCTCAGTCACAGTGACCTCAGGCAGGCCGGTCCCCAGCGAACCTGAGTATGATGAGAGATACGTGCCAGGGCTCTTCCCACAGGACCAAAGGACGCGGAGCTCACGTGCATGCACAATAGTGCTTCCCTCTCTGTAAACGCTGACCAATCGCCTGCTACGGGCTCAGCATCGGAATTCGCTGCCGTAAGGACCTCTGGTCGACTCAGGGCAAAAACACACGACAGAAGTGTCAGGGGGCAGCGTGATAACCGCCAACACCGAGAGGCACTGGTTGTGTCCAGGGAGGGGTCTCCAGGCAGCCCCAGGAGGTCCCCAGAGGCGGGGACTCCTGAGTTGTGTCACGTCGGGCAGTGGGAGACGTGGGCCCAGGATACTTCACTCTTCCCAACCACCAACGTGCCGGATGCCTTTTCTGTGACTTCGTTTCTGCTCTAACTTTACCCTTCATGTTCATTTTGATCCGAATTTCATGGAAGCAGGAATGCTCGGCTCTTATATTTCCTGGGGAACAGCCATGAGCCCACCGCCCTGTCCCTGCCCATCGGGGTCCCAGAAGAACTTTCAGAGCGCGCCTGAGAAAGTGGGTGCTGAAGGGGCTGCCTCTCCTGCTCCGGTAACTGTGGGTGGCTCTCTCCCCTGGCCCACCTGCTCAGTCGCCTCTCCAGCGGCAAAGTTAGGGCTCCTGTCCCCCCTCCCTGCCTCCTAACCTCATTCAGGGTTCATGTGAAAAGATTCTCCTGACATGGCAACAAAATGAGTAAGTAAAATATCAGAGACACAGAGGGGTAAAAGCAGCTGATGGGAGGAAACAACCGCATCTGAAAAGACTAGGGAATACATTAGAAGAAAGGCAAAGGATTTAGAATCTGTTTCAAGGGCACAGGAAGAAAAACCCTCCAGGATCTGGAGAGCAGGTTCAAGTTCAGACCCGGGGAATGAAGAGGTTCCAGCCTCTCAGGGCTACCTGATAACGTTTCACCTTGAGGTTTGTAATTCGGTTTCCACTCCTTAGCACCTTCCCGAAGTGGAGTCAGGGCTGCTGGCATCAGACAGACTTGTTAAAGGCAGCCCGGGTCCCGTGATGCTAACGTGCTGTGTGAAATCAGATCACCACAGCACCAGGCACTGTTATTCTTAAGTGGTGGCAACACCCATGCTAAATCTTTCCGGTAAATGGCTGTTTAAAATTTGAAGGGAATACTAGTGGCTAAAGTGATCCTCTTAGACACTGTTAGATTCTGAAAGTGGCAATGGTGCAGGCACACTGTGACCAATTTTAAATGATGTAAAAATGTACGCACTGAGGCCACGAAGAGCTTTGCAAAGCATGAGTCTGATCACATCACTCGGGTAAAACACTTCCGGGCCCCAGGAACCCTCCTCCCCAGTCTCACCCATGGCTGGAGTCTCCCTGCTCCAGCTCTCTGGTCTTCAGGTCCTTCAGCACCCACATGTGCCCTTCACGTGACTTTCACATAGGCTTGTCACCCACAGGAGGGACTACCTCTTTCCCCAGTAAAACCCATCCTCCCTCTCCCCAATCCTGAGAACGTTAATCCCCCTGCCATAGGCCCTCCCAGAATCAGCACCTTTTTCCCCCGCAGCCCTTGGAGCAGCTTAAATGCCACATTTAGTTGGGCGATTTTTTGATCAATGTACATTTCCTTTCGTTTCACTATTGTCTATGAATCACCTAGCACATTCCTTAGCAGGTGCTCAGCAAATATCTGCAGGTGACCAAATGAGTTAAAGGGGATGCAAAAACAAACACTGGAGGCAAATTCAGACTCACAGTAGCCATCAAGAATTTAAAATATGAGGGCTCAGGGTGCCGGGAAAGATTAACAGGTTGAGCACTTGCTTTGCAACCATAAGGTCCGGGGATCGAATCCTGGCCCAGGCCTGTGCAAACCCATATGCTGAACTGTGGTGCAACTGGTAACCACCGGGATGGCAGTGAAGGTTCTCACCTCCCATGCAGGAGGCCCCAGTTCAGTTCCCACGCCTCATGGCCCCACATCCACCTGTATGGAATGAAATTATGTCACAACTAATGATGTGCAACTATGGAGACTGCTCTGAGCCTTCCTCCCTTCTCTCTCTCTCTCACACACCTTCTCCCAAACAATAAAATAAATCTTAAAAAACAAACAAACAAACAAAAACTCAGGGCTGTCAGAAAAAAATCCAGTCATAAATGCTTCTACTTTTCACATTACATGGCTGGATACCTTCCGGACAGCCCTCGTACCCTCTGACCCCTCTCAAAGGGCCCAATGTCTCTCCAGTACCCTGAAGACTAAAGCTTTATGCTGGCTTTCCTTACTCCGAATCTGACACTAGATATTAAACCTTTTGCACTTAATGCTTCAAATGAATGAGCCTGCTCTTCCTAATGCAAAGCCTAGATTTTGAAAGAAGAGTGAAATTCAACATTAAAACCGCTATTAAGCCATTTCTCTGGGCCTTGCATTGATCTGGTTATACGAAAAATTGCCCGAAAGCCTGTGGGTTATCTGAAACACTTATGTGTGTCTTATCACTCTTGGATGCAGGGGTCAATTCTCAGACGGCGATTATGCGGCACTTGCATGCGCTAGAGCTATTAGCCGCATGCGAGAAAAGATTTCAAAGAGCCTAAGCAAGTCAGCAGTAATTACAACACAGTTTCCAGTACAGCAGCACGGCGTCTCGTGGGGACATAAAAGGCTGTCCCCTCACTGCTTTCTTGCCCTGCCCCTTTGCTAGCAGGCAGCCTGGGCTCAGGGAATGAATGCTTTGCTGCCCTGGCTCTACCGGCTACACGCTTCTGAGGCAACAGTCTCCTGGCAGATGGTTTCTCATCCTTTACCAAGTAGCGTGGCCGCTCAACACAACACCCCAACATAACGGGTTCAGTTGAGGCAAAAACGAATTGGACAAACCGATGGGGACGTGGCAGCAGGTGAGTGTTCAGCTGGGACCCCCACGAAGTGGGGCAGCCAGTCTCTCTGACAGATCAACTCCCTCATCTGTAGAATGGGTACAAGGGCAACTAAGACATCTGCGTGGCGGTTCAACTGGCGTTTATTCTGGTATGAACACAACTCTCCAGTGGGCATCTGTATTTCATTATATACACCTGTGTGTGGGTCTTTAAACGTTTATGGAACACTGGAGCCTACTTAAAGTCCCCCCCACCCCTCCTGACACACAGAGGCCTTGCTTCACAGCTGACAACCTAGCAGCTGGACAGTCCATATGTACAGCCCTACATGGGCGAAGAAAGAGCAGATGGAAGTTTTATTGCTGGTGAAGATGGAGCGTAATTTGTCAGGCACCGAACAAGGTTTGCGTACTCGGATACTGGTCAGACAAGTGACTTTTCATGGCTACAGGAATAGTTGCAGGAGGCCCTAGACGACTTTCAAAGCTCAGGTTCGAAGAAGTTGTTTCCATTGGCACACGTCTCTCGCACACCCAGACTTCAGGGCAGTTTAGAGTCCACATTGAGGCTTATTATTTTATTTTATTTTTTGGCCACTCCATAAAAGCCATGCCCCAATGACAGGTCCATGAGCAGCCACTTAATGAGCTGCTAAGCCTGTCAGCGAGCTGTTGCCTCCCTAAAAGCATAAAGTGGAAAAGACACCCAGCCATCCTGGCAAAGGGCCAGGGAGAATGAGTGGAAATGGGAACAGGTGGCTGCTACGCAGGAGGCCATAAAAAGAACTGTCCGACCTGGGACACCTTTGGAAGTGAAAGTTGGTACAATTAATTACGCTGGGGCAACAACCTATGGATTGTGCAGGGTTGGTACTCTCAGGACTCTATTACCCTGTTTTTATGTTCCTATTTCAATGTTCCGAGTATTTTGTAACCTGGTGTACAGGGTCAGATGAAAGGAGAAAAATGAACACTTGACTACCACCCACCAGCCAACGGCCATTTCAATCATCCCCTAACTTGCTGGCAGGTTCCAAATGACACAAAAAGGGACGCTTACAAAGTGTTTGGAAACACTGAGCTTCCTTAATAGGCAGCATTATCCTATGAAACCCAGGAATTATAATACATTCTCGTCAAAGGCTCCTCCACTATCACGTCACAAACTGCGGTCCTGTCCCCGGGCCCCGGCCCACACTGGAGAAGTGGGAACAGCGCCCACAGAGCTGGAGTCAAGGACAGAGGGAAAGCCATGAGGAGCAACCGCCATTCGCTCTACCCAAAGCCAAATAACAGTGCAGCAGTCAGATTCCAGGTTCCTTCTAAATGAATGGGGGACAGAGCTCTATTTACAGGAGTTTTATTTGAGGACCCCAAGTTCCCAACACGATTAATTAGGTCAGTCCCTTTAATCACCGTTCATGGTAATTATCCCTGATCTTTATTTCAGCTGTTTACGTCTCCTGTATTCTTGAAGATGCATAAATCAAACTAACGGCTCAGTCAAGATTTGAGGAGGAATTCCTAGGCCTTTTAAAGAAGATGAAATAATCAATGCATGTCTTTAAGTGGTTTTAGCAAGATCTTTGAATAAAAATCCTGACTAGAAACTATTGAATTAGTAATAACAACATCAATAATAATAGCAAATCCCACCCAATACTTGCCGGGTACCATACTTTACAATCATTGTTACATTTAATTACCTCAGCACCTCTAAGAGATGGGGACTTATATTACCTCCTTTTGAAAGATGTGAAAACTGAAGCAGAGAAAGATAATTAGCTTACACCAAGTCAGCCAGCCTACAGAGTCAAAAGAATATTTGAACCTCCACCACCGAGTATGGATTGACTTCTCTTTAAACCCCAGCCTCCTACTCTTCTCCTCCCAACCCTAATCAGTCACCAAATCTCTCATATATATCTATTTTTAAATCAGTGTCAATATCCTTTTCTTCCGGCCTGTATCCAGTGGGGGGCGGGGGTCTCCTTAAAAGAAGAGCTTGGCCCACAACTCAGACAGGACGTGGAGGTGACATAGCGTGACTTCCAGGTGCACTCACACGGTACACACACTGCTTTATGTATTGATCCATTTGACCAAGATTGCGTGTTAATTCGAGTAGGCCCAGGGGGAGCTCCTTCCTGTGTGATCTGTAAGTGCTCTAAACATCCGTGTATTACACTCCATTTTGAGCGTCTCCCAAAGCGCTCCAACCTTATTCTGTTCATAGAAAGAGGGTCTTATTATCCAGCCAGTGCTTTGACTATTGGACACAAAATGTGACCAAAATGGCTGCTGAATGAGTGAATAAGTGAATGAATGAATGAATGAATAATATAATATAATGGGTGCTGTAGGCTCAGGATTATTTCAATTTGCAAATACTTATATGCTTTTTAAGTGTAATCCACACATTTCTTTAAAAAAAAACTTTTTTTTTAATTCTCTATATGATAGAATGATGTGTCTCTCATATAAACCCACACAAATGTTTTCAAAACTCACAGCTGAAGAATGGATGGACAGTAATTGAGAAAATAGTTCTAATGAGTCCAAGTCACTTCCAGGCAGAAGAGTGAGTCTAAAGATGATGGAAACATATACACTTCTTGGTAGCAAGTTTTGGGTTAATGTGATTTGTGCTGACTTGCTATAGAAGTGACAAGTACTGGAGAAAATTGGATTGAACAGCTAATATAATAGTTTCTTTGCTTCCACAGGCCTTTCATTATTAGGAGAACTGCATGGATGCGTGTGTGTTTCTCTCTCACTTACTAGTGTGTGGAAGAGTCAGGCCTACTCCCCCCAACCTAAATGGCTGAGAACTCAGTCACTTCCCACAAAGTGGCCCACAATTGGAATAATGAGGGCACAGGGCCCCTAATAAAAACGGTGGGGCGGGGGCGGGAGGAAGGCGTGAGGGTGGGAAGGAGTCAAGTAAAAACCAGCCTTACTGAGTGTGACTGGAACTCACTCTTCACAAGGCCAGAAACACGCCATCTAACCAAGGCCCTTCACTCTCTCTGCCTTTCCAGGACACACGCCTTCTAAGGGCCACGGCTATGCCAGCTGTGGCTCTCTTTTTGGGTTAAAGAGCATGAAAACAGGAAAAAAAAATTATTTTGAAATGTAGTTTGCTTCGAAATTAAGGGTAATTGCATGTAGCAGGCTGGAAAATATAGCTCAGCCAGTACCGTTCAGCCACAGAACCCCAGCACACTCGCTGGCTCTCGAGGCCATTTCAAAAGCAAAAAGGAGTCACAAAAGGCGAGGGAAGAGGGAGGGCTGCTATCGGGCCGGGACTCATAAGAAGGCCGCTGCCTTGGGGACACATCGAGTGTACGGGTCAGCAATACTTCTGGGTCGCTGAGGCCACTAGATGCTGATCTGTGCTGCCACAGAACCAAACGGCGAAGGTAAATAAAAGGATGACAGATGATTACATAAGAAAATAAATGTGGAAAGTTCCGCTAGAAATCTAACAGAGTGGGGAGGGGATCTCACGTATCGCAGCATCTTCAAGCTTCTCCCCTGACCCGCTAACATGTCCTGGTCACACTAAATGGAATATCAATATCGATTCCTGTCCAACTCGCCCGGGAACATTTTACGAGCAGAGAATGAGGCATGTCATCTCGTTAACCCATTCCCAGGCAGACATTTCCTTAATCTTCGGAGAGAGGCCTCAGAATGACCCAAACTGAGGTTGTTTACCTGCCTTCCTCATTTCATGTAACTTACTCCCATTACTTACCAGTTAGAGCTAAGGCAGAGTAACCAGTGGCCAGAATTCAAGACCCTGGAAGGACACCGAGAAGACATAAAATCACTACGTCTAGTCTTCTTCAGCCATAGAACACCAGGAAGAAACACACATGAAATTCTAACTTCAAACCAATGTGGGTTCGGAAGACAACTGCAGTACAGGAGGGAAGGAAGCTAGAGAGGAAATCTGGAGAGCTGGAGGAAAGAAATTAACAGAAAGAGTGAGACCACCCACCTGTGAAGAGACCACCTTAGCATCTCAGGAACAACCAGTAAAGAATAAGCTGGGGCATTTAGAATGGCTGCCTGAAGTCTACCTGTTGGTAGCACAGGATTGGTCTAACTTATATAAGAAAACTAAGTGGTAGTTCTCAGCTAGGAGAAGAGGGTTGCGTCCCATACCCAGGAAACTGGCAATATCTGGAGACATTTTTGGCTACACAACTGGGTGCTGCTCCTGGCAACTAGTGGGTAGAGAGGCCAGAGAAGCTAATAAACACCCTGCAATGCATAGGACGCCCTGCTGTGAATCATCCAGCCCCAAATGTCAATAATGGTGAGCTTCAGCCTGCCTGAAATAAAGGGTTAAGATAAAATGGGGACAGCCTGCAGGCAGAAAAAGAACAAAATCAGTAGCCTCAGCATCGTCTGAGGAAGCAACCATCCTGGTTAACAATGCCAGTCTCTGGCTCCCTGAGTTGGTATTAATGTACGGGGCAGGAGAAGTAGCCAGGTTATGGGTAGCTGCAAACTACTGGGCTAAGTGGATTTCTTCACCCCAGTTACTAGTCTCCCCCCCCCCCCCACCCTACCCTCACACACATACACACAACGGGTCTCGTACTTCTGCTTTCACCATGACTCACCCGCTGGGCCCAAAGTGTTAGCTAACTAAGTGTCTATTTTCCCTGGCAAACATCATTCTCATTTTTGATTCATGAATTGCATTCTGGCTTTTATGCTTCAATCGCAGGAGCTTGGGTGACAGGCACACTGTCCCTGAGAGAAGGTTCCGCTGGTTCTCAAGGATCAGAGGGTCAACTTTGGGATGAGATATCCAAAGACAGGCACCCACAGTGAAACACTCCGCCTCAGTGGTGACAGACACATCCGTAGGTGCCATGGCAACCCCGAGTACATCCACGAGAGCCCAGAGAATTTCTGTCGGCATGCAGGAGCGAAAGGCCCCCTGGGTGCACTGTGGCATAGCGCATTGTCAGGGCCCTGGCCTCAGACCAGGTTGGCCCAAAACACCCAAAACACCAACAAGAAGAGGAATGAACCCACAGAGGCTTCTGGTTCCACAGGGAAAACACAACAGGGGGAGAAGAGTCAGAAAAGCTGGGGTCTCTCAGATCTGCTGTCCAAACACCCCCAGGTGACACGTCTATAAAATTGGATACTAATACGAGTCCGGCTATTCCCTACCGTTTCGCAAACAGCATGCCAGGAGGACGGGCATCAGATGTGGGCACACAGAAAGAAATGTCCCATGGGTCCTGTGATTCTGTGGCCACAGAGACACTCAATCAGGGCATGTCAGACCAGGGTGCTCCTTCTGCAGCCAGATCAACCCACGCAGCACCCAGCTGCCTGGGAGGCCAGCGGGCAGTACATATTCCAGTGTTTTCTACTGAGGAGTATTCTGTTCCTTGCATGAACTGTTAGAACGAGCACAGCCCAAACCGTAGCCTCAGTTCCTAAACTTGAGGTTCCGAGAGTCACCTTGCTCAGATTCTGGAAATCAGGGTTTGTGGGGGCCTGACTGAGAATCATCACCTCCTTCTATTTATGCACGTGACTAATTTCTGTACTCAGCAGTAGAGCAGGTGCTTCCGTTTGATGAGCTAGCATTCTTTCTCCCACATGGATTTCTATCAGAGACTTTGCTGTGTGCCCCACCTTAGGCCGGAGACGAAACTGGACCTGCCCTTACCCTGTGGAAGTTCAGAGAAGAAAGTACGAAGCCACAGGTTAATTTCACCACTGGTCATAACAGTGTTTTGCACTATTATAGTTCTAGCTATTGTAAGAAAAAAAAAAAAGTTCCAATTGTTAACAGTCAGTCGACCTGAATTACCTGGAGAGCTGGACACAATAGCCAGTGTGTGCATTGTGTTGTAGCAAACACAAGGTGCTAGTCGTTGTCTAAGGCTTTCCCCGGCCACACGAATTTCCCTAGAGCCACAGTCTGCCTCCTGGGTGGCTGGCCTTCAGAATCTGCATGTTTGGGACAGCGCTGAAGTTCTCGGCTTCAGTCTCCTTTGGTTGGACAGTCCCAAGCCCAGAAACGCTTAATCTAACTATGTATCACAGCAATGTGGCTGCCACCAGAAGAGAGTACTCCTGTCTTTGCAAACTTCTGAAAGTCACTGCAACCACGCAGATGGGGGAGGTTAGGTGCAAACGATGAAAGGGAAAGTTGAGCAAAGTTCCAAAGACCTCAAACGTTCAAAGACCTCAACAGCTCTAAATTCAAGTCAGCCAGAGAACAGTATACTCAGTGGTTTTATCCTCAGCAAAGCTAAAGAGCGAGTGTGGATGCATCTCCCGCCTGGATTTCCAGCTTCACCGAGATGGCATCAGGGCCGAGCACGCCTTCAAGTTCTGTAAACAGGTGCATTGCAAAGCTCGGTCAACGGTTTGCGCTTTTACTGCATCCGAATCAACATCTGGAAATAACATCTCTCGCAGGAGATAAAACCAATAGCATTTTGTAAGGAGAGAGGGGCAGCTAAGCATTTTTTAAAGTATGGCTCTCTGAACCCCCTTAATTGCCACATAGGGATTCATCAGAATCCCTAGCAAATTTGTTTATAAAGGTAGATTCTTAGGGCCTCCAGAATTATTAATCCACATTTTTTGTTTGTTTTTGCACCAAGACCCACACTGAACGATACAGTTGACGTTCAAATTCGATGTTTGTTTTTCTAAAACTCTCTTCCATTGTGCGTTCTCTTCTTTCATGTTTTAAACCTCGGGTCTGGACCTAATACATTGTGATCCACTCCTGGATTACAACCGTAAGCTTCAAAAACATTGCACTAGAAGGAGGCACAACTGGAGTGTGAAATCAGCAGCGAACACTTGAGGCTTTGTGAGGTGGGGGATCTCGTAACTTCCCACCTTTCCAAATTCAACAGGATGAATGTCTTGGGAGCCAAATTAGCCACTTGCATGGTTCCAGGCATTCAAAGGTCGCTTGCAGGTTCCGGGGGCAAATCATAAGCATCCCCACGGCGCAGACCCAGACAGGAAAAGCCCTCTGTAGAAACGACTACGTCTAGACCAGCGGTGGTAAGAGATGACAATATAATCGAAGTGTGCACTCAACGGAGCACCTCGCCCCCCTCATCCTCTCTGCAAGGGCTTCAAAGCACTGCCTCGCCCACCGCTCCCCACCCACTCACAGCAAACGCCTAAGTATTGTCCTATCTCAAGACTGTCATTTCATAAATGTGCTCATGATTGAGCCCCCCGCTTGCTTGGTCATTTTTCTTCTCTTAGGTGCTTCTGTCTTCACCCCTCCATCTGCCTCCCTCTGCTTCCTCCCTTATCTCCTCTCGTGGCTGCCGCCCCTCCCATCTGCTGGGAGGGCAGAGTGGGGTGCAGCGATGTCTCTGACTCCACTCCACTCACTACGCCCTTCTTCCTAGGGGAGTACGTCTTTGGCGAAAGCAAGCCACACTTGGAAAAGACCTCCAAGGACAGTGATGAAGCAGACACCGAAGTGGCGCGGTTATGCGGTGTTAATGCTCTGCGCCTGTTTACCACTCTCCTAAGAAACCACCTCTGTCTTCCTTTCTTCAGGCTGAAGGTCTAAGGGAGGGACCCACTCAAGGCAGAGAGGGCTCTGTCTATAAGAACAGCAGCTGGGCCCCGGGGAGGGGACAGAGGAGAAGCAGCAGAAGTCTCTGATCCGGGCTTCCGACTGGCCGCTGAGGCCGCAGTATCGTGCACACATAGGTCCCTGGTGAGTTGCTCCCTAAACAGGCAGCTCGGATGTTGTCAGTCAACAAGTGTTTAGTGAGCACTTACAATGCTGCGAATCAGTTTGGGAGGTTCTGGTCCTGTACACAAGACAAGGTCCCTGCCCTCATGGAACTCCCATCGAATGGGGAAGACACACAATAATCAAATAAGCCAATATATACTGCCAGGGCATAGTAAGTGCTAAGAAGGAACATTGAGTAACGAGAGGAGCAGGGAGCAGCACGCGGCTATTTTATATGCGGGGCGCAGGGAAGTCCTCCTGTAAGCTTGGGACAGAGACCTGGAGGAAGCCAGGGAGGCTGCTACCTGCACAGGTAGAAAAAAGCTCCTTGTGCCAGAAGAATATCCCGTGCAAAGGCCCTGGGGAGAGAACTTGATGAAAAAGAATGGACGGCAGTCAGAGTGGCTGCAGCTCGGAAAGGCAGCGGCATGGGAGTGGGGGCGGCGGTGGGCTGCAGCCATCAATAGGACCACCCACCAGAGATGGGTTCGGGTCCCCAGTTCCACCAGACCCGGTTCTGGGCTGGCCTCCCAGCCTGCCCCTCCCGCCCCGACTCCTACCAAGCTGCTTCCTGGTTCCCTCCCAACACCATGGCCCCTGCAGAGCGGCAACACTCCAGGCCCTTCCCTCACAAGTTTCCAAGAAGACCACCAGTCCGCCTCACTATTACCAAAAAAGGTACTTGTTCTGAGGAATGAATGCAGCAGAAAAGAAGGTAACGTGCATTTAACCACAGCCCCCGACAGGCAGGAAACGCCACAGTAAAGAGCAGAGATGCAGAAGGGAGGTCTAAGGGGCACCGTCTATGGTGTAGGCACGGCAGCAGGGATCCGGCCTTCTCATCCACAGTCCCCCTGTCAGCCTCACCCTGCAAACAGCCTTGGGAAGTAGGCACGGAGGTGGGGAACTAGGGGCCATCATGACCAGGGAAGCCCCTCCTCAAGCCGGCTGAGTGAATCTAAGGGGGTGAAATCCCCTCTAGACCCCAAAGTTACCCTCCAAGAGTTGTTAAATAAATACAGGTCGCTAACTACTTTTACTTCATCGACATAAGTAAATAAATAAACCTTCAGAAATTCTTCCTCTGCCCCACCCACACCTCAAGTCACTGGCACCCCCATGTGGGGACCCGTGGCCTCTGCGGCTGGAGGTAGGACCCCACGAGGATCTCTGACATCTGAACTGTCACGAATAGGTCCCCCTGGTCCGTGGCCAGCGGTGTCCGCAGGCCCACGCTGGGGGCACAGGGCGTCACGCAATGGGCTCCGTGCGCGTGGGGAGCTGTCCCGAGGCCCCAGGGCCGGGGCAGCACCGCGGGGGGCCGGGCCCTGTGGCTTCAGGTCAGCGCAGCCCGGAAAGCCAGCAACAACCCCTGCTGCAAGCGGCCAGCTTCAAACGGCCCCCAGGCGGCAGAGGGTCACTGGGCGGGGGGTCCCCGGCTCCGGAGCCCCTTGCGGACACACACGCGCGCACACGCGCACACACGCGCACACACGCGCGCACACACGCGCACACACACACGCGCGCACACGCGCACACACACGCGCGCACACGCGCACACACACGCGCACACACGCGCACACACGCGCGCACACGCGCGCACACACGCGCACACACGCGCACACACACGCGCACACACGCGCACACACGCGCACACGCGCGCACCCCCGGGTGGGCCGGGTTCTGTATTTCCTCTGCCTCAAGGCTACTCGTGCCATCTCTGCCGCCCTTCGACGCTACGGGGTTGGGGCCCCCGGAGCTCCGCTGCCCCCTCTCTGAGGCCGGGGTCTCCCATCCAAGCCCCCCGCGGGGACCTCCGCGTGTCCCGGGAGGCGCGTATCCACGCACAGCGCCCCCCGCCCCCAGGTCCCCGGCTCCCCGAACCGCCCCTCGCGTCCCTTCGGGCCCCTTTCCTGGGGCCCATCATCGCCCCCTCCCCAGGACCGCGCTCGCCCCGGGGGACCCCCTCCCATCCGCCGGTGCCCGAAAAAGAGCCGGGAGTCCGAGCCCCCAGTTCCGTCCCCGCGCGGCTTCGGGTGCCCCCGAGCCCCCAACCCCGCACCCCTAACCCCAATCCCCGGGCGCCAGCAGCGCTGCCCAGCGCGGCTCCCTCCAGCCGGCCGCGGCCGAAGCGCCTCCGCGGGGGCCCGGGCCCTGCGCCCCATCTCCGCGCGCCCCCCGCGACCCCACTCCCACACCCGCTCTCCCCGCCTCCGCCCAGACTGCCCAGGGGCGCCGCGCCCCGCTGCGCCCGCCGCCTGCACCCCGCCGGGGGCGCGGCGGCCCCGGGGACGAAACAAAAGTGTCTCCGAGGCGCCCCGAGTCCCCGCGGAGCAGGACGCCTCCTCCTGCGCCCCAGCCCCGGCTTCCCCCCCGGTCGTGTGGGGGGCCAGGGAGTCGGGGCGCCGCGCCAGCCCAGGAAACTTTACGAACCTGCCCGGGGTCGCAGGGCAGCGACGGCACCGGCGAGGGCTCCGAGCGCACGCCGCCCGGGCGACCCGCGGCCGCTGCAGCGGGGCCGGGGCTCTGAGGCCCGGCTCGGGGCCGCGGCGGCGGGGTGGTCCGCCTAGCCCGTGCCCATCCTCGGCCGCCGCGCTGGCCCCGGCACACGCACTTCCACGCTGCGCCCGCGGCCGCTGCCCTCACTTCCTCTTCCCGCCTCCTGCTGGCGGGAGACCCGCTGTGCACCGGCCAGGCCTCCCGCGGGCGCCCCCCGAGCACCTGCGCCTCCCGCCCGTGCCCTGCGGCCGGGCCACCGGGCCCGCCTGGGGCGGCCTGGGAGGGTGCCCGCCACTTTTGGAGGTCCCCTCACTTAGAAGGGAGGCGTCAAACGCCGTGCACGCCCCAGCTGTGCCATAAATAACATGTGTGCAAAGCATGACCGCTCAGATGAGCTCACACGCAGGGTGTTGCAGGCGCGGGGGAACCCCGTCACCCTCATAGCGCCCCCTTAAGGAGGCCGGAGCGCCCGCGGCTTCTCACATGCACGCATGTTTAGCAACCGGTTCGGTGCCAGGAAACTCAGGCCCTGCGAGGGTGGTCAGGAAATCCACGGAACAGGGAAAGCAGGGACGGCTCAGCGGGTTAAGCGTTCGCTTTGAAGCCCTGAGGACCGAGGATCGAATCCCGGCCCTGGCTCATGTGGACCCACGTGTGCCCCCAGTTCAGTTAAAAAAAAACCCACACAAAAAAAAACATTATTGGGGAAGCCGGGATGGATCAGCAGGTTAAGCGCTCACTTTGAAGCCCTGGGGACCGAGGATCGAATCCTGGTCCTGGCCTGTGAGGACCCACATGCTGAACTGGGGTGTGCTTCCCAAAAGTGGTGAGGCCTCCAGTTCAGAAAAGAAAGAAAGAAAGAAGGAAATTCACGGAACAGAGGGTTATCCGAGAGGTGCAGCACTAGTGCACACAGTGTGACTGTGTGACTTACTGTTACTGGATGGGCCAAAATTTCAGCCTACTTGCATCCGTATTCTTTCAGATGTCATGGAAGAAGTACGTCAAATGTGAAAAGAACACCAAGGATGGATACAATTGAATTTCACACGGTCATTAAGTTCCTCACAAAACAAGGGAAAACACCTCAAACCATTTTGGAAGGGATGTTGGTGTTTTATGGGGACTCTTGCCCTGGGACATCTATGGTTTACAAGCGGTATAGCCTTTCCAAGCAAGGTAGAGAGTCGACTGAAGATGACCTCCATCTGGGACACCCTGTTGAGGCCACTCCCTCACACACTGTCAAAAACGTTAAAGGGAAGGTGGGAGAGGGCACCAGCATTATGGACACACTCAGTGGTTTGGTGGTTACCAGGATAGGGGGGAGGAGCGGGGGGACAGTTGTGGGGGGAGGTGGGAGTGGGCACTAGATATAAGGTGATGGAAGGGGAGCTGATACTGAGTGATGGGCACATAATACGATGCATGAATGATGTGAGGTGGACTTGTACATC
>PVKE010006422.1:0-24908 GCA_004027555.1 Craseonycteris thonglongyai | reverse complement strand
CGCAACAGATTTTAGGCCTCTGCAGAACAACAAAGATGAAGTTTTAAACCGATTGTCACTGGGGATGAAACTTGGGTTCATCATTCTGAGCCTGAGTCAAAGCAGGAGCCCACACAGTGACATGAAATGGACACGCCACCCCCTAAGAAGTTCAGGGTGTCACAATCAGCTGGAAAAATCATGGCTACTGTTTTTTGGGATGTGGAGGGTATCCTGCTGATCGATTACAAGGATAAGAGAGTCGCAATACTGAAGAGTCCTACTCCAGTCTGCTGAAACACGTAAAAGAATCTTTGAAGAAGAGGAAAATGGACCAAAGGGATGCTGTTAGGCACAACACACCCATGCACAAGAGTACTGTTGCATTGACTACTCTTCTCGACTGTGGCTTCCAAACGTTAAACCACCCTCCCTCAGTGCAGACCTGGCTCCATCTGATTATTATTTATCCCAAAATATGAAAGAAAAAGAAAAAAAAAACCCAGCTTCGAGGGAAGAAATTTATAGACAACTAAGAGGTTAAAGCTCAATTTGAGGGCAAAAACAAAACTTGATTTTTTCAGGGTATAAACTTATTGAAAGATGTGAGTAGTGCATTAAGTCTAGGGTAAATATATTGAAAAGGAAAAATAATAGTGTTTTTTTAACCCTTCTACCACTTCATTCTGTGATTTTCTTGACCACCCCTTGTACTTTAAGACGCTGATGTGTTTGTTTTGATGTCTTTGTTTTGATGTTCTACCTCTACCCTTGGGCAGCAAGGCAAAAAAAAAAAAAAAAAAAAGCAAAATAACAATAACAAAATGATACAGAAAGCTCCCTTCCATTAACCCTCACTAGGGCGTTTATAGACTATAAGATTTATTTCTAATCAGTTAAGCCAGGGACTTCCTAAGTTGGCATAACTTGGCAGAAAACAAGATGTTCCACCTCCAATTTGGTATTTAGTGTACATGATTTAATTCATGCAACCTACCTCAGTTATTTTCAAAGCAGAAATCAAACACGTTCACTCCCAGCATAGCTGCCAGGACGGAAATGGCAGTTGTTGGGAGGTTGCAGGAGAAACACCCGTTCTCTCCAAATTCAGAAATATCTACCTTGGCTCAACCAGAAAAGGCAAAGGCAGTTGCTAAGGCTTCCCTTCAAATTGGCAAAGGAGGGAAGTTAGGGACACAGGGGCATTAGAACCAAAGGGGGAAAGCAAAGCCCCTCTTTAAATTTCATGCCCACCCCCAGGAGATTTAAATTGTGACCCTGTGCTGGCTGTTCCTAAGCTCCAAGCAGCTACTGAACACTGCGCATGTGGCTAGTCCTGAGACGTTCAGGACTTGGTGTGAAAAAGAAAATGTCAAATCGCTTGTGAATGATTTTAGTGTTGATTACGTCCTTTCAGCAAATGATAATAGCTTTGATGCCATTGGGTTAAGGTACTGGGTTAAGATATACATTGACACAGTATATGTGTAACTTAAAAATAATTTCACTGGTTTTGTTTTTATATTTTTAATGTGGCTGCTAGGAGAAAGTAAGATTATACACATGGCTCTCATTAGTGATGCACATTATATGTCTAATGGACAGCCCTGATCTGACCCTCTATTATATGCATAACCTTGGGAGGAAGTATTTGCAGCAGGAAGACTTGGATCCAGATCATTATAAACCAGTAACAAAGCAGGACGAATCCAGGAAAGTAATTACACTTCTCTATTCTCTCATCTATAAAACAGTAATGATATAATAATAACAGTCAACAGGGCAGCCATCAAATGGGGTGAGTAAGCAGTCTGTAAAAGGAACCTTCACTAATGATGTTGTGAGATGCTTGTAACGATTACTATGACTTTGATGCACAACTTTATAGCCAAAGCATATAAGCCCTTAACTTTAATGCAGATGTGAGTACTCAGTATATATGAGCTGTCGCAATTGTCCCAAGAGTCGTTAGGGAACTGCCCCCCTCCTTACACAGCAATGGGACAAACCCAGCCCCCTGGAACCTTTGCTCCCAGCTCTGCCCTCTGCAGCCAACATAAAGTCACACCCTTCCTCCTGGAGATAACCTTTCAGGTTTTTGAAGACCGACCCTGCGTTCTAGCTGAACATTCTGAGGATTAAACTTTCTCAGTTATGCTAAGTTCTCTCCATGGGATATGGCTCCAGTTCTCTCTCTCCTCTTAGTCATCTTCCCCAGGAATGACACCCATCTCTGCCCTTTCCAAAATTTTAATTGCTATATAAATTAATTAACTAATATAATCAACTAGCCTGAACTCTTGTCAATTTTTTTAAATGGTTGATATGGCCTACACCCTTTTCAATTATTTCTCAAATGCATCTCCCTGTCGATCTCAGTCCAAGGGAAGACTAAATTCTTTGCTATGTTACTGTTAGGTCATATCTGTGTTTATGGGGCTGGTCTTTGGGAGTAAAGCCCCTGGTCGGCCTTCTCTACGTCTCTTTGGATTTGATGCAGACATGCAGTGTCTCCCCATATCGGTAGATTAGGTAATAGCACGAGGGTCCTGGGGACACCCCTCGGAGGCGCTCTGTCCATCATGGCAGGATCCACATTCCCTAATGGTAACCCTCGAAACTGTGCACTAGACAAGCCGTATTTGTCTATTGTATTCATAAAGACAGCTCAGAGGTGTGAAGTGCCCTCGAGAAATCCACCTTCACCCTGGGCTGAGCTGGTGGTCGCAGTGGGCACAGTGAGTGGTGGTATCATGCATGAGGGCTCCATCTGCAGACGTGGAAGCTGGGCCTGGAGCCCAGCATTGCCATTCGCTGACTAGCTGCATTACCCTCTGCAGGTGACTAAACTCATGGAATTAGGACCGTCCCCACCTGGGAGGGCTGCGTGAGCATTGCATGAATTAACGTCGTGAAGTTCTCAGAACAGGGCCTGGTGCACAGAGACACTCAGTGACTGTGAGCTTAGCTATTGTCATCTGTAAGAGCCCTCCACTTAACAAGTCATGTTAACAGCGTCCAAACAAAAGAGAGGGACCCTCCTTTCCCCACACACGTGTTTGTAGGGAGGGAACGAGCGAGGACCGCTGCTCTGCTTGTATTCAGCTCCTGGCTGGAGCTGGAGCCGTTCGATCATTAGGCCCAGGTGGAGGAGAAAGGCGGGCCACCCGAGGGTCAGGGTCAGAGGCGAGTCCAGCCCTGCACGAGCACGTGTGTAAGCCCACGTGAGCAGGACTGAGCCTCTGCAGATGGGCCTGCCTCACCGACACCGGAACCAGGGTGTCTGACCTTGTGGCTTCCCCGGGCCACATCGGAAGAAGAATTGTATGGACCGCACATAAAATACACATACACTGACGATAGCTGATGAGCTAGAAAAGAAAAGAAAAAAAAAAATCACACAAAAAATCTCATAATGTTTGAAGAAAGTTTGTCAATTTGTATTGGGCCACGTTCAAAGCTGTCCTGTGCGACAAGCTCCATCTCAAGTGTCAGGGAGGTGGACTCAGGCTGTCCCCTGCAGGGCCACCTGTCTCAGTGTCAGAACGGGCAGGTGACATGGAGGTGGGGTGGGGCAGGGGACGGCTGGCTAGAGAACTACACACACTGAAGCCTCCAGGCTAAACTGCGTTCCCCAACTACACGTACAAGACATCTTTGCATTGTGGATGGATGGAGAGGGGTCTGAGGGAACTTCCCAGATTCTAATGGCTTAATCCTGTGTTTCCCATCCCTTTATCCTTTCTTACCTACACAGAATCCAAGGGAGGAGGGGTGAATGGTTATCAAAATGCCACCACGAAAGCCCCAATTGAAAAAATGGCGTGTTGTTTTTAATCAATGATGACTCATGTTGGTCAACTCCTTCCTTCCTATGTGTCCACAAATCTTCGTTTCTAATTCATTTTTCAAAAGAACACTGATTGGACTCCCAGTGGGCCCTGTGTGTTTAATAATTCATTTAGTAATTTGCTTCAGAATTCTGTCCCCATCAGCCTTGACTTCCTTGGATCTATAGCTTGAAGAATCTATTCTCTTTTCCTGTCCTAGAATCAGGCTCCTGTTGGCTTGACTCCAGACGTCAAATGACTCTGGGGGCAGAAAGTGGCCTTACTTCACAAAGTTACTGTACCAGAGATGACAAGGTCCCGGCAGCCCGCAGACAATCAGTGACAAGGGCTCTGCTGTGCAGGGGACCTCCGTCTGTCAATCATTTCTTAATTCAATGTGCATGTAACCTCCTCAATGTGAACTTCCGTGAGAGGAAGGGAGGCTACAAGAGTGAGTATAAGAGCACCGGGGGTCCCCTCTTGGCACGTCTCTTCCAGTTAGGACGACAGACCTCACTCCGTAGAGTAACAGCAGGAAGTTGCAGCGCCCTCTGGGGGCAGGGAGGGTAACATCACCTGCATAAGCCTCCAGGGGAAGCTGTGCTTGCTTGAGATCTCAAGGGTGAGTGAGTGTGTTAGCCAGGACAAAAAGGGGGAAAGGAGGTGGGCTGGGTACCGGGGAAGGGTTCTAGGCCCCAGAAAGCAGTTCCTGTGACGGTCTGTAGAAATCAGAGAGTAGGAGGAAACCCAAAAGGTCAATTTGATTGAAGTGTGAGAATATCAAAACTGAATGTAAGAGCAGTTCAGAAGCCACAGTTTGGAAGCCCCTGAGAGTCATAGTGTAGAATTTGAATATGTTAAGTAAGGATGATGGGAAGGCCCTGAAACTTTTTTTATTTTGCTTTGTTTTGTTTTCCAAATGAAATATTTTAAGCAAGAGATTGTCACGGTTAGTTGTTTGTTTTTAAAGGTTTGTTCTACTAGAGAATGGGCTAAGAGGGGAGGCAAAATACATAGTGAAAGCACAGAGAGGAAGTGACTGCAATAAGCCAAAGCTAGAGAGGATGGGACCGAGTTGAGCACTAACTGAGGGGACTGGGGAGGACTGCAGAAACTGAACTGTGACGAAGGACACAGGGGGCCTCAGGATCCAGAGCAGCTGCTCATCCTAGTTGAGGAAGCTCACAAACAAGCCATTTGCTTTTACCTTGCTGCTGTGGCCTAAGCAAACACTGAACTTGGTTGGCTTTCTTGTAGTCTTGTGTCTAACAGGATACTGCCTACAACACCTGCCGTCGCACAAGGATCCTGCTTCCGGATTAAGAACTCTGCTTCCACTCATCTGCCACTTTGTAGTTGTATCACATTGGCAAGTGCCTTCACCTCTTTGGCTCTCCATCTCATCCTTACATTGGAGATAACAAACAGTTGTTCCTTTAGTTGTTGTGTAGTTGACCACAAAGAAAAGTCCTTTCTTTACTTAATTCTTTCCTCCGTATCTGCTTAAGTTATTTCCTTGTATTTAAGCCTTCGATCCCTCATCACTCCACATGAACAATAACCCAAAGTATGGACCATGCACAGCCCTTACCAGCCGACTGTTCAGCATCATCTAACAGGACAGCGGCCCCTGGGTCTGGAAACTCCACACCCACCTGAACCCTCTCCTCCCAAAGGCACCGTCCTGTCGGCAGGAAGGCGAGATGCCATTGAAAGGCAACCAACTAGTGAGAGAGAGATTTGGAAATACTTGCTGCAGATATGATATGATAATGGGTTCTATTCGTGATATACAGTGAACCCAAACACATCATTAAAACACTAAAACTTCCAAAACAAATGAGCAAGGTAATTTAACAGATAATTCAGAATTGGGGAAATGAAAGCGGCTGATGGAACATTAATGGAATGCAAATAAAGAACTCGAAGAATTCAAATAACAATGAGTAATTATTTTACTCATTGAACTAATAAATGTGTATTTTTTAGGGTGATGATTACGCTGGCCCAGGGTTTAGTGAGACAGAGAGACCTGTACATTTCTTGAAGAAGTAGAATGTGTTGCAGTCTTTCTAGAAAGTGATTTGACAAGAGTCTCCAATTTTTTTTTAAATGTCTTTTAACTCAGATGTACACTTAAGGGAATAATCAGAGGTAAAGACAAAGATCGTTGTCACAAAAGTATTTAACCTAGCTTATCTGTACAGCAACCAAATGTGCATGGAAACCCAATGATAAACAATAGGGCGATGCTTTAAGAAGTTACAGTTTACCCATATGATGGAGTACAGAACACTCATTAGAATGCCCTGTACATATGAAGAATTTTTAATGGTGTCAGAAATGATACAAGGTGGTATGAAACACAACATACCATTGAATGAAAAAATAAATAAAAAAGAGATAGACATGAGCACGTTCATTACATTTCAACTGTATAAATGCACGCCCAGAAATATCAGTGCTCTCTGAGAGTGATTCATGTGTGTTTGTTTTACTTCTCTCCTTTGTCATTTCAACGATGGGCACATATTTTCTTTAAAATTGCAAAAATTAAAAAAACAAACTGTGCAATATTATTGCCATGAAGTCTTTCATGCTGTGACTGCTCTCCTCTGTCCTCTCCCCACCCACTTGCGGTGTCTATCAATCCTGGGGCACTTGACAATTAAACCAAGGAACGGAGCTCCTGGTGAAGAGCACACTTCCTCACTGTTGGAAAAAAACTTTTTTTTTTTTGGCCATTCCCCCTGATTTGAAAAACTCAAAACCATGTGCAAGATGACTAAATGCACAGACGACTGGATGGCCGTCTACCTTCAACACTTCTGTAGCGCTGAGTTCTCTGACTTTGGGAGAGCAGCTATTGGTTTAAAGAGCCCAGTGGGTTGTGGGTTGTCTTAAGGGGTCATCCATTCCTTGCAGGCGCACACTCCACATCTGTCTTTCCCTTTTGTGAGCACATTTGGTGATGTCTCTCGGCAATGCATGAGACAACTTTTCCACCTGGATATAGCCGTAAGCATGGATGGAATGCAGGGATCTGTTCGGTCAAACGTTCGGGGAACCCACTTAAATAAAACATGCTTAGGAGCCATTGCTATAAGTATATTTTCATGAATCCAGTAATTAAAGGATATACTACTACTGTATTTCAGACACTTTCCTCATGAATATCTGGGACATATTGTCAAAGACCTTATTTAGAATATGACATCTTAACTATTCCAGATTTAGTGAGAAGTTGATGGTGATCCTAAATCACTTTCTTGCTTGCGTTACAAAAAGGGGGTGAGGGTGGAGTGAGAAAGAGGTATCACACCTCAGGCCTTCATTTGTTAATTCTCAGCCACCAGCAGAATTATCTAAGTCACTGCTGGAGCTTATTCAACAAAGACAGTCACTGTGTTACCAAAATTATTAATCAATTGAGAAAGACCATTTTTCTTTAAATGAGGACAACTAAGCTTCTAGTTTTTAATCCTATGTCATTAATCCCTTCTTTCTCGTCTACATCTCTTGCTTTGTAAAGGTTGAGAATGTAGACCAGGGCAGGGACTGGGGTGGGGGCTTCTGATTCTGCCTCTACCACTTTCTAGCTCTGTGGTCCGCAAGAGGCTCTTACTTCTCTAAGACCTGAAATCCTCACCCATAAAATGGGGTTGTCGGCGTGCCTGCCTCATAGCGTTGTGAGTATTGAATAAAATAATATATAATTTCAGTTGCTTTTTAGATTTCTGCGATTGTAGAATAGTACAGAAATGAACAACGACAAAAATAATCCTGGGGTGAGCAGCCAGGTTTCCCCAGCTCACAGCACTCATCGTAAATGAGGCTGTTGGGTGAGTTGACCCTTTCTAGATTCTGAGTGGTCTTGACAGAGAAGCACTGCAGTGCGTGCACAGCCTGAGGTCTGGACTGTGTTGTGGAGACGGACGGAAGGGGATGTCTCCCCTTCACAGCCGTTTGTGCCCAGGCCACTCCCTCCTCATCTCTCCTTCCTCACCTCCACCCCTCCCTCCTTTCCTCCACAATCCGTTCAGTCTGACTTCTGTTCCTGTCACCCTGTGGACACTGCTTTCCTCAGGCTGCCAAGCACCTGGCGTTGTCAGCTAAGAAGGAACTCTTCCGTCACCTTCCCTCCGTCTCCCGAGCAGCGGGCTCTACTCCTTGGCAAGTGCTCTCCTTTCGAGTTCCATCAGGCCACACTCCCACCCATCACGGGCCCTCCTTTTGGGGTTCCCTCTTCTGTCTGACCTCCAAGTGTTTGGTTACCTCAGGACTGGCTCTGGGTCCTATTCAGATCTTTCCAAAACACTCGTTTCCATCCCACAGCTTTAAGGTCCACGCACACATGACTACCTCCTACATGAAGCCTCCGAGCTGGCCATGTCTCGGGAGCTGCAGGCTCGCACATCCACCTGCTCACACGATCCTTCCACTTTCAAGCAAACCTTGTCTAGTCCCCACCCTCCCCACACCTGCTCCTGCTTCTTTCCCTTCCCAGGAAACGGCCCACAGTCCCCTCCAACTGTGCTCCATGCCAATCCGCTCCGACAGTGATCTAAGCACAGAAAAGAGGGCATGTCACTTCCCTGCTTAAGGCTCTTCAATGGGGACTCATGGCTAACAGGCTTCCGGGAAAATTCCTCGAGGACCGCAGAGGTAGCGTTAGCCCGGTTCCTCTGCCTGGCGTGAGCTCGCGCCCCTCTTGTCCCTTGTGAGTGATTCTCACCCTCCGCTCCAGCAACAGTGGCCTTTCCCTTTTCCTTGGACAGAGCAAGCTTGGGCCTTCCCCCGGGCCTTTGCACGTGCCCTTTTCTCTGCCTAGCAGGACAGGCACCTGGCTCTCCACGTGGCTACTCCTTCTTACATCTCAGCCCTGGGCCCTAGCTTCTGCTTAAGTAGGTCTGCCTCGCCCGCCTAGCTGAAGCAGGTCCTCCCACACTCCATCGCTCTGTCAGATGGACTGTTGTCTTATTAGGTAGGCTTGGGAGCTCCGGTCACTGTTCTGTATCTGCTCACGGCTGCGTCCTGGGAGTCCATGGAGGCCTGGCTCCCAGGCAGCTGTCAGCAAACATGGGTTTACGGCGTGCGTGCATGTCACGGTGTTCGGAGAATGTGTCTGGCTCTGCAGGAAACAGGCCCTGCCCTGCGTGACCAGCATGATCACACTGTGCCGTGGAAGGTGCAGGAGAAGCTTCATGGAGGAGGTGGCCTCTGGACTCACATGAGTATAGATACGAGGGAGGAAGAGCAGGAAAGGTTGCTTGGGTCAAGTGGACAGCACGAGCAACGGCCTAGAGATCTGAAAAAGCAGGCCGTGTGTACATTGTGAGCTCACACACGTTTTCTGAAGAAATTAAAGTTAAGGCAGATCCACAGAAGTTGGGGTAAGAAAAGTCAAGACCTAAATAAAATCAAATGATGGAAAAAAGTTTTAACCATAAGCAGAAAATGCAATTGCACAATTATGGCTCATTTCAGCTACTCGGGATTAAAACATAGATAGTAACAAACACCACCTGGTTTTGCAGGTGGAAATCAACTTCAGAAAAATATGGAGGGAGAAGAGTTTGAACTGGCTCCTAAAGCTGTGAGCTCAGTGCCTCTTAATCAACAATGGGAATGAACATGGTGGTGCCAACAACCATCCGGCAGAATAATTTCATTTTATTTCATTTCAATGTGGGAAACATTTATCCAGGCTCTGTGCTCGGCAGTGGGAATAGAAAACAGAAATAATTCAGGGCCTCGAGGAGACCACTGTCTAATCAAATACAAAGGTACCTGAACAATTGCCGTCCTAGGATTTAAAGAGAAAAAGGCCCCTCTATATAACCTCAGTAAGTGTGCAAATAGTAATGTAAAGTTGTGCAGATGTTGGTTTTTTCAAAATCCAACTGGAATTTGGTCTAAGTCCCTTTTCTCATGCACTGCTGAGTCTGAATACACGGAGAGTTTTGATGGTGAATTGTGCAGAGCAAACTCATCTTGGTCCTGAAAACTCATCTTGATCCAGGAAACTGGCCGGAAAAAGCTTGTGAATTTCTTATCATTTATAAGAAAGATTTCTTTAAAAAAATTACATTTAAAAATATGTGTTCATTTTAGAAAACACTGCATATTGAAAAGAAAATAAACACATCCCACCATGTTCCATATAGATCGTAATGGGTATTATTAAAACTTAACCTAGGATCACATAATGATATGCTTGAATTTATCTTTGATTTGAAGGTTATATATTGTGCTTTTTATGTTGCTATTGTTTGTTTTTAAGTTTTTTTTAAGTAAATATAAAGAAATGTCAACTTTTTATATCAAAATCAAGAATGAAAAGCAATCTTTTGAGCACACAGTATTACAAAATGTGGAATTTAAAACCCCCTTTTCTTGCATAATCACTCTAATTCCTGTGTTGTGTAATCTAATTTTAAGTTTTTGACAAAGATTTTGAGAAATTATTTTTTGTCATATGTATCTTCTTTTACAAAGAAATTTTTTAGATTTGTATTTGCTACTGTAATTAAATCTTCAACAGTTATTTGAACTAAGTGATGCCGGTCATTATTAAGTGATTTTTAACACCATAAAATCTACCATATTGAGTTTTTTATTTCAGTTTCTGTCATTCACATGGAATATACCTTAAAAAAAAAACAAACAACAAAAGAAAACGGTAAAGAGCTAATCACATCTTTTCAGAATCCTTACAAATCTGGGAATGTTCTTATGTTGACTTCACATTACAAGAAGACAATCTTACATGCGATAAAATTCTTGAGTTACAATTTTCTTCCTCAAAACTCTGCCAGGATTTTGTCTTCAGTATGTATTGTCACAGAGGAAAAGGCTGAGGTCAGCATGATTTTTATCCTTTGCACATAACTCATTTTTTGGTTTATAGACTTTTCCTCCCTCTCCTTGGAGTTCTTAAAGATCAAGTATTTTGTCAAGATGTGTCTAGATTTTCTAGGCAGTGGTGAGCCCTGTGGAATTGAATTCCCCAGTATTTTTTGGTCTGGGAAAGCGTTATACGTTTGTCTGGTTCTTGCTCATGCTTCATTATTCTGTTTTCTTCTGCAGCCACACCACATAATTAATTACTCGCTAGACTCTATTCTCTGTCCAGACACTTGTCATCTACTTTCTTACCATTATTTTTATTCCTTTATTCTTTTTCCCTGCTTCTCTGAAGAGTTTCTTAATCTTGTCTCTCCTACTGATATGATTTTCTGAACCAGCAATTTTGTTTTTTTCCCCCAGTAATTGATGTGATGCGTTCTGCTATTATCAAGGCTTCATTTCTTTCAATAGCTTTCTTATTTCACCCACTTCCCTTTTCATCTCAGACTCTTGTTTCTATTTTTCTGCTTCTTTTTCATGAAGGTTACGTCTTCTCTCACCCTGCGAAAGTTGACAGTTTCTTAACAACTTCCCTTGGTTTGTGAAATAAAGCCATTTAAGAGGCTCATTTTTTCTCTGGAGCTTTTAGCATCTTTACCCCTTGGTAAAACCTTTTTCCATTGTCATGTTTTTTTGTTTGTTTTTCTTGCCAATTCATCCCAGAAGAAGACAAATGGATACAGTCCCCTCTTGGGCCCCAGCAACCTGGTGTAAAGAGTGCAAGCTTGCCTCTCATCTACAGCAAGCTGCCACTTGCTGAACGAGCCGCTGATGGCGTTGTCCAAACCAATTCCATCCACTTTCGGGCGAGAGAGAATCCTTTTCAAGCACCAATAATTGGTCACTCGAAAATCTTAGTTTTTGATGAAGCTGAATGCACTATCATTCCCTGACATCTTCATCTGTACTTTATTTTTGTAAGATACAAAGAGTCACTTGGGGCCAATAACCTGATGTCATTTTCTTTTTCCCCCTCCATGAAAGTAATTTCCTGCAGATCCATTTCTCCAAGGCTCTGAACTTTTATTGAGTGATAAGAGCTTCTACTCCTGATGCACTGGGTTGGATTTCCACCTTGTGATAGAGAGAAAATCTCCCAGCTCTCAGCAGCAGTCCTAACCCATCTTTTTCCTTCGTGTTATGACAAGTTAGTGGTCAATAAGAAAACATAAAATACCCTTCCCTTCAAGCATTTTTCTCAGTATTCAAAGAGGGCAACTCCCCAGGCAAAGATGGGGATGGTTCCCAGGCAACAGAGGCAGCCTTGGACCCTTTTCAGGGCTCTGAATGTCTAGGTCGCCTGACCTTTTAATAACTGAAGTTCCACCCTAACGGAAGCTGCCCAGGGAAATGCTTGGTTTACTAATCCAGTCACCTGAATCTATGCACATACTTGCTTGTTTGTTTGTTTGTTTTTAAATCTAGCATGTCTTCTGTCTTCTGCATTCTGACGCTTGGACACAGGAGGGCTGGTGGGTTGCTAACTCTGAAGGAACTGCCCCTCCCAGGGCTGGTCCTGATCCTAGAGGTAGTAAGCAGTAGCCCTTGAGCACGCCTTTCAAATGCAAACCAACCAATCCAGAGCCCGCATGTCCCACCACCTCCTTCACCCGGGTTTCACCTCCGAGTCACTATGCACTTGCCCTCATCACCACAGGGCGGGGGACGACACCATGGGGGAAAGTTGCATTCAGCCCCAGGATCCAGGCTCACCCCTTCCTGCAGAGTCACAGTCAAGGCTCTCCTCTTCTGCCTCTGCAGCAGCCCGGGGAATTCCCATCACTGTGCGACGTGCCCCCTCGGATCTGTGAGTGTAACAGACGCTCTCTTCCGCAGTGGTTCTCATCTCACCCGGTGGTGGTCTCACCATACTTGAAGAAGAATAATGTTTTTAAAAACCCTTTATAGAGAGCAGCTTTAAATGGCAGTTTCAGCTCCCTGTCGCCACAAGCCTCATTCTGTGCCTTGCGTTTCAGTCTCTAACCTTTGCCTTCTGACATCAAACACAGTACTTGTTTTGTTCTCCTTTAATTTTTTTTCCTTTCACAAACGGCCTTTTGCCAGATGCTCAGATGAACGCGTGGCTCTAAGGAGGAATGCTTTCTTCTTCTGTGCAGTGTCTGCGGCCCTGCCAGTGACCCCCCCTCTCCGGGAACGTGAGCAGGCTTGTCAGCACCGGCTTCGGGTAGGTGGGGACAGGACACAGGCCTGGTTCCTTGAAGGTCACTAATAAACCAAGGCGATTTGAGTTCCGCTGCTGGTAAAGAGGCCATTGTTTCTTTCAACAAGCTCCTGCTTTTTATCCCTCCTAGTTCCGGGTGAATTTCGTGATAAACTCTTTACACAAATATTTATTAAGCAAGGACTCAAGAATTTGGTGCCTGAATTCTCTTCAAAACTTAAAAGTGCAAGAGTGATGAGAAGCTGACGGTGGTCTGAGTGATTTTTAAGACGAATTACATACAGACACTCAAACGGTACATACGGAGTGTCTATCCATCTATGCCAGGCACCTTGTAGGTGCTGAGCACCCATCAGTGACAAGTGGAATTCCTTCTCTCCTAATTTAAATGGAAGGCAATGTCAGGAAAGGATTGGCCCAAAGCATATAAGAGCAACATTGCCCAAATAGAAACATAGATCCAAGTCTGAATGGCCCGTCTTTTCTACCTGGACTGATCTGACAAGCTTCGCTGGTTCTGATCTTGTGCCTCCCGGACGGGGTCAGGTGGAAGAACACTCGTCTCAGTCCCGGGTGGGAGACCCTCAGGACCCTGACCCCGAGTGGGGAGATGAGGCTTCCTCCACCAGGAAGCGCCGCTCTGGTTCTGGCAGGTCAGGCCTCCAGTAATGAGCGGGCGCAGCCTCCACACCTACCCTGGGAACAGAGGCGCGGCCTGCCTGAGGCGACTGTGTCCTCTGGGTCCCGTGGATGTTTCCGTGGAAAACTGGGGGAGGCCAAGTCAGAACCCTGGTAACTCCCATGCCGCGTGAAACCAACAGCAGCTTCTTTCGAGAGTCAGTTTTTTAAAAACCTGTTTATTCTGCAAACGGATGGAATCCCATTACTCTTGGAAAGCCCCATGGTTTAAAGTCTACATGATAAAAGAAAATCTAACTTTGTCTCTGGCCGAAGGCAGTACAGATTTTTTTTTTTTCCCAAATAGCTGGAAAATCTTGTTATGTGTTTGGGTTGGACACATGAGGGCGAATCCTGTTCCATCCAGCAAGGTGTTGTGTCATTGTTTTGGTTTTGTTTTTTAGGGGTTGGTTGAAAGTGCCTGGAAACCTTTGCCTCCCTCATGGCTGTAAGTGGCAGTCTGGCTTGACCAAAAGCACAGACAGAGGTCAAGGGTGAGGGAGGTGGGGGACGGGTCACTGGAAGCATGGCAGATGCTGACGTGGTGTCAGGCACAGAGTTGATGCGTGCTGAACGAATAATGGTGCCTTGTTCTTGAATGTACACTGCCTGTCCCAGCAGCTGTCAGGTACCTGGGGAGGTTGACTCTGTGAGTCCAGTGGGGGTCCGTAACGTGACCTGGTTTTTGCCCAAAACGCTGTGAGGTTGGAAAAACTTGGGATGCTTCTGGGAGTGAAAGGGGTCTAAATCCACAGATATCACCACTTGTTCGAGCCTACGGCTCTTCTCTCTAAGCAGAAACTCTGCGTTCAGAACCGTAGAAGTGGGACTTCTCTGTTGGAGAGCCTGGAACGTAACCTCTCTCACTGCCTCTCCCACAGCAGCCTCCATGGCTAGAGACCCCTACTGGGTGAATCACCCAGACACTGGCAGGCAGAAGCATATTAATCTTTGACCTTCTGACACCTGACCCCAAAGTTAACATTTGGTCGTTTGATTTCATTCTCAAGATCCACTGATTTCCTAATCAAATTCTGTGTTCTTGGCTTCATGTAGAAGAAAAAAAACATTATCAAGTTTTGAGTTTGTATGATATATTAGGTGATCTAGATAGCTAAACCTTCCTGGTCAAACAATATTTAGGATTTCTTCTCCACTTCCTGCTTGCAAATGAGTATGTCTTCCATTTTTCTTATGAATATTCATAGCTTGTTCTCATGCTTGCTATACAAGCCCTTTTGAACAGTGCTGCTTATATAACCCAGCTTTTGTTCTTCATTAAAAAAAAAAATCTGCTTTCTTTACAGGCATACATGCTCGTGCGCGCGCACACACACACGCACGCGGAGTCTCACCTCTTCTCCACATACTTGTGTGTTTACTGGTACAGATGTCGCTGCCATTCCCCTCTTCTCCTCACTCACTGGTCGAGTCCTACACGCACCTGAGGTTTCTCCGTGGTTTTTATGGGCACGTTCAGCACGGGGCTATCTGGGGGGTAAGGAAGAAAAATCCTAGTGGAAAGGAAGGGCAAGACAACACGCTGGAGTGTGTAGTCATTCCTTTGTGTTTTAGTAGAAACGTGAGATTGTCACAGAGTAAGCACCGTGCATAATGTTCACATTGGGATGCTAAACACAGACGCTGCATTCACTCTATGCATACAGTGAGATCTGGTTCGTGGGGGAAAAAATGCAGGTTTTGCATTTTTCCCAACAATATGAGTGAGTGGGGGTGGAAGGCGACTGGCGTTCTGCTGAAGATTTCAGAATATTCGTGCCCACTAGAGGCAGTGGCCACGCCGGCCAGTCTCCACTGCGTTGTGTCCACAGAAAAGGGCGCTGCCCCTCCCTCTGCAGGTGTCTTTTAAGGCAGCGGGCCCAACAGGTACTTCTGGTCAAGAGATTCTTCTGCACCTCCACGGGGGCAACCGGCATGCCAAGTGCTGCCTGAGACCCCAGCCGGCAGAACCGGGGCAATCCTGCTGAAGTCATTAGAGGACAATGGAGTGTCAGATGATGTGATCTGACGACAAGGGTCAAAGGAGGTCAGAGGAGAGAGGTCAGTGAACCTTGGAGGGTGGTGGGGTGTGAGAAGCTTTCGTGGAGCGTGTGGGTTGGGATTGGGTTGTGGGGAATGAAAAGAATTTGTGTAAGTAAATGGTGGGGTGGAGGCGGGGGAGAGGGCATACCGCACGTGAGGGAGGACAGGAACTCAGACACCAGGCAGAGGCCGGGGGATGAGCTCACGTAGGATGTTGCACAATTCTGACAGTGGATGTCACAGCCCTTGGAGGAGTTTAATGACTTGCGCCTGGTCACATAGCTGCTCAGCAGCCACAGAGTGTTGGGACCGAAAGTTCTGAGTCTTTTCCACAGCAACGCGGCCGATAGCTGCTGTCCTGCAGGCACATGGACTGGAGTCAGGACCAGAGTGCCGGGAGTGGGCTCCAGTGTCTCGCTACCACCTTCTCTCTGACCTGGCAGACGACTCAGCCTGAGAATCACTGTTTCAGACCAGTGGGCTCCCCGCTGGCCAATCCTTAGACTCATCTTTGGTGTTGAAAACAAAACAAAATGATGACCTGTTTTCAGACGCCACTCTAAACCCAATGAATGCGAATACCCAGGGGTAAGAGGCTTAGATCATTTCCAGTTGAGCTGCAGCCCCTCACACATTCCCCTGGGTAAAGGAGGCGGCGAGAAATGTCTGTCGAGTCCATGCAGGAGTAAGGCATTCAATAAATCATGTTTTCATGTGCTGATTGGAGGCTCATGGGTCTCTTGCTGTCTTGGTTTGTTTCTCCTGCATTTCACCATGGCCATTCTTCTGTGGAAACGTCTGATTCTGAGGGGCAAACATGAAGATGGATGCACTTGGATCAGCCTGGAGTCTGTCGTGAACCCAACGTGCACTTGACCGGCACGTGCACAAAGGCAGACCCGTGTCTCTGGGTGTGGGGGTCGCAGGGGGGACAGCCGACATCCCTCTCTTGCAACCTGGCTCTTTTTTCATCCTAACCTCAACCATGACGTTAAGACCAGCCTTGACGGTTTCTCTTTTCCTGGAGTGAAACATCACTTCCTTTCATCCCCTTTAACCTTGTCCTGTGGAACAGAACGGGGCTTGACTGGCTTTGCTGATTTTCCTTAAATTTGCCCAAATCAACGCGGGTGGTGGAGCTGTGCAATGGGCCGTGCCATGAAAACACGAATCAAGGCAAATAAACTGGCTTGGTCTTCGTTCATTCCAATCTGATTTATAGATGTGTTTTGGTTGGATTGTGTTCATCAGGGTGATTAGAACCCTGCTTGATCAGGTTCCAAATTGAAGCGCTTGATAAAGCGGTTCTGTCATTGCCCCATCACTTTCTCTCCGTGTCCTCCCAAGGCAGCACGCGACCAAGGCTTCCATGTCGCACCCTCAGAGATTAAGTGATTAAATACATGTGACAACATGATTAGGAAGACTGGCGTTCTCAGAAGTAATGATCAGTGTAATAAAAGCAGAAAATGTCTAATTGAGATTCACCCCCCTGTCTAGCCAACAGATCTGAGATAATATGTCAGCGTGATTCATTTTCAATTCTGCATTTGTTATTCCACGGCTATGAAATGTCACTTTGCCTGTACAATATTTTCGCCTGGCTGTCAGGTGTTATTTGGTTCGGCGTCTAAGTTGGCAGTGCCAGTGGCTGAACACGCCAGTCGGTGCCAAAGGAATTTTCCAAGCTGCAGTGCTTGTTACCGGTAGTTCCATAAATACACACATTGTTTTTAAGGGAGTCTGGGAACGAACCTTCCTGACAACGTACCTACTTAAGCAAAGGGCACACATTTACGATTTGTCACAGGTCTGGCAGGGCCATCCTTTCTCAAGTCAATGGAACTTTAAAAGTTGCTTTAGGAAGTGGTTGGGATGGAAGCAGAGAGGCAAGTAATCTGTGCCGTCCATGGGACCGTCAGTCATCAGGGGGAACGGCCAAAGGGAACAGGCACCTTAAACGCTTCACAGCGTGACACGATTCAGCCTTGCCACCTCGTCCTGGTTGCCCTCACTTTCCCACCTGCCACCCTCGTGTGAGCGACCTCTTCCTCATCACCCATCTTTCAGAACAGGCACTTGGACCTCCAGCTGCTGCCCCAGCATGGGACACCCCACCCCCCAGCCGGGGAGCCCCCAGCTGTATCTTCGCCTCCTGCGTCCTCCTCGACAGAAACTCTTAATTATGTGACATCTCTCCATACAGGTCGATGAGCAACAGCCTGTGATCACAACCTAACCTTTCCCTCCAGCTCTGAATGGGAAACAGAAGCAGTGACTGTACTGAGAGGAGGGACTGTCTTCGTGGGGAACAATCCAGCAGGAGCCCTGGTTCACGGGCACACTCAGTGTGCGTGAGTTCCTGCTCGCGGGATCCGTGGGACCACACAGACTTAGTGTTTTGTCCATCATCTCCCAGATTTCTTTGACCACAAAAGGGTCCCTCCTTCACACTGATGTTTGCTGTGCTTCCCTCCCATAAGCACAGACATGAATTATTTTTAAAGAAAGCCAACAGTTCTCCTAGAAATCCAGTTTTGTTCAACAGACACAAGAGCTTGCCCTCACCTCCCAGGACGACAGCACTTTTGACAAAAGTGTAACAAGTCAACAGGTCATGCTCGTTTTCATGGAAGGGGCTTGTCTTTGATGAGGTTTGGGCTTTGCTACATCTATCGTGGGTGGAATTCCTGCCTTTGTCACAGCTTTGAACTCCTCTTTAGAAATCCACAATGACCACTGTCAGCATTGAGTAAGGACAACAGAGGAGCAGTGATGTATGGTGAGTGTCACTCAGATCTGTATGGAGGGAAAGGCCTGTCTCTAGCTCGGACTTCCCAGCTGTCACCCAGCCGGCATTAGAGATCATTCATTAGGATCGAATAACAATATCTGATGCTATATATATAAGTATAAATAAAGTCTAATGCAAAAGAAACAACCAACAGAGACAGGAAAAACCCCAATTAGGTGCGCTGAAAAGATCCTACATTTTTGGTTAATTTACAATAAAACAAGCCTTTCATGCAACATTGGTTCAATTCTCACTGCAAAGAGAGGATTTGGGCTTAGAAAGCATCTCGCTTGGTCATTACTAACGCCCAGGAGCAAGAAGTAATAGATATCAGAAGGAAAAGATGTGGTAGCAGCTGAAGGAAGGGAAAGAGGCTGAGAGGAATTGAATGTCACAAACAGGTCACGTACGAGACACCAGGGCCCTGTGTGTGATGACTCTGGGAGCTGGTGCTTGCACCCACCTCATTCCTTCCTGAGTTAGCCCTTTGGGAAAAGGAAGGTGTCCTTCTTCTAGTCACATCAGACAGACCCGTTAGTGGCAATTTGCAAAGGCAGCTCTTGGACCAGGTCTAATTGTCTTGATAAATAGTGGAGCTGATGAAAGCGCCTTGGCGGGGAACTTGTAGTAACGAGGTCTCCAGGCTGGTTTCCATCCACGAACATAGTCCCAGACGCCCACGGGGCAGGGCCCCTGTGCAGCTCACACGGGTCAGGAGCACCTCGCTGCTCTCCCCAGGAGGCGGCATCCCTAAGGGAGTCCCCTTTCCTGGTTTTCGAGAATGATTATTCCGTGGGTCTGCGCATCCATTGAGCTTGGCTCACTGCGGGTACCCTGTGCATGGAAGAGACTGATTTAGCGTCGATTTTCATTTCTGCCTCAAGCAGAAGGGGTTTCCTGCATGGATCACCTTGATTGTACTTTAATCTTCAGCCACTTGAGCTTGTGATGGATGATTTTTAGAGGCACGAGATAAATCTTCTGTCCCTTCGATCCACCAATTCTATGAACCAGAAAGAATAAAAAGCTGAGGCCTATGTCATAATCTATTTTCAGAGATGCACACGGTCCCTGTATTTCCTGCCCCATCGTCTGTCTTCCCAATTTCTGTGGGCAGATGTTCTTCCTCCTCCGAATCTGTGCTCTCTCTTTTCCAAGCGGGGACCTCTTTCCTAATCCCGGCTTAACCAGGCTCCTCTGAAGCTTCCTGCACTTGGCACAGCGTTTCTGGGCAGGACGGGCCAGTGCGGGGCTTCCAGGAATTTCTAGGAGCAGCCTCAGGAACTAGGTGGAGCGGCTGAGTCCTGTTTCCCTTCCTCTCCCTCTTAAAAAGAAAAAGAAAAGAAACATAGTGGAAAAGGTCGCATGCCAGGCAGGTGCCCTCAGAACAAATCTTTAACTCTTTTTCCCCTTTACCCCCTAGCAGTGCTTCAGGTCACTGTCTCCTTTCAGGATCTGTTCCTAGTTGCTCAGGGTGGTTCGCGAAAGCGTTCCTGGGTGACAGTCCCCTGATGGGAAGCGACCTGCAGGCCCTCTGCCGGCGGCTCTGCAGAGGCCTTGCTGGCCTGCACAAGATAGTTTTGTTTTTCTCTCCAGTGTGTGTTCGCTTCCAGGACCCCAGCCCTCCTCTGATCTGTCCTTGTCAGGATTTGGTCCCGATATCAGTAAATATCCAGGGGCCGTGGGCGGGTGAGGAGTGTGGCTCACGCCTTCTGCTGTGGGACCGGGTCTCTGGCTGGTCCTGGCACCTGCTCAGTTTGTCTTGTTCAGGGGGACTAGGGCCACCAGGCAGCTGGGATTCTTCCTCAACAGGGTGATTTTCCTTCCCTTCCCTTCTCTTCCTCCTTCCTTCCTTTTTATTGTTGAATTTATTAGGGCGACGTTGGTTAGTGCATATTGCAGAGGTTGCAGGTGTGCAATTCTGCAGCACTTCTATGTGTTACATTGTGTGCTCACCACCCAGAGTCAGCTCTCTTTCCATCACCACGTATTTGACTTTCATTTCTAATGAGGCTTTTCAGCGGCAGCCGGGCCCTCAGCTACCTTCCCGGAGACAGGCATGTGGTTGACCCTTTGAGGTCAGTGCAGGGACGATGTCCGCTGGTCCTTGTGTGGTCACATGTGCTCACGTCACACATCAGTGCTCCTGAAACGGATGGTCGGTTCCTCCAGAGGAACTGTGACTGGATGAAAGCTACCAGCTGTAAAAACCAGAAGTTTATTTCCCTGGCAAGATGGAAATTTGGCAACAGTTAAAAAAAAAAATTATTTTTTTTACTTTGAAATAATTATAAACTCATGACAAGTTGTGCAAGTCGTACAGAGAGGTCCCATGTGCCCAGCACTCAGCTTTCCTCAAAGATTCCATCTTATGTAAAAGTGTCTGTGAACATGAGAGGGAGTTGTCAACATTTTTACAGCAAGGGGCAACAGGCATCAAAGAGCTTCGAATGTATCCTTAGTATCTGGTCCACTATTTGCTGGAAGATCGACTCTAAATTAGTCACTCAGGACCACTCCATGAATCATGAAACAAGATCCTGCTGAAAGCCATTCCAGGCCACCTTGAACTCTATTGTCACACAAAAGAGATTCTCTGCAGAAGGTGGTAGAGTGTTCAGGATGAGGAGCTTTCAAAATAGAAGGAAGCTTCAAACAACCGTAGTTGCCTTTACAAAAAAAGGTGTTTTGGGGGATGCCAGGATAGCTCAGCAGTGAGGGCTTGTCTCATAATCACAAAGTTGAGTTCCATTCCTGGCTCCCACCTGTGTAAACCCATATGCTGAATTGTGGTGCAACCAACCATGTGGGAGGTCCCCCCCAGTTCAGTTTCAGCCCCGTGGGGCCCCACACCCATCTGTGTGGAATGAAATTATGTCATAACTAATGATGTACAACTATGGAGACTGCTCTGCCCAACTCCTCCTACCTTCTTTCTCACCTTTGCTCAAAAAAGAAGAAAAATTAAAAAAAAAAGTTATTCTTTGCGAATCAGGTTACTCTGGCATCTTTTTGGGAGGTCCATTTACCGGATACCTTGAAGGCCTTGTTGGCTGAGGGAAGCTTAGGGAGGGAGGATGGGTGAGCCAGCCTTATGAACAGTCATGTACCCAGGACTGGCTGGCAAAATGCAGGTGACATGCACTTATTATATAAGCGTTAGGAGCCTGGCTCCTAAACTCAGGTCAGGCTTAAGCCCCAGCCTTGCCCCTGACCAGAAGGTTGATTTGAACAAATCTCTTGACTACTGTAAACCTCAGTGTTCTTATGCATAACATGAGGATGACATAACTTCTGAGAAACCAGTGCCGATTGGTTGGAAACGCCCAGGTATATAGAGAGTAGATGCTCAATACGTTTCAGCTGCTGTGATGAGTAACTGTCTGATTAGGATATTCTGGGGAATCAATTCTATTCCATTCAGTTTCTTGAACTTATGTCCAAAGTTGGTCCAGACAATTTGTGAAATCTCTTCTAGTCTTATGGTATGAAAAGTGGGTGGGTGAGAGTGGCTGTTCATTTTATGTTGATTTCCATTGCAATTGGTATTTTAAAATTGTAATTGCTCAAGACAATAGCCCATAAAGCATTGTAAATCATTCTGTAACTTCCAGATATTAACTGTTTGTTGATAAGTTACTTGCCTTGTAAAGTTGGATCAAAAACAGCCACAGGATTTTAAAGTCTACAGTTAATATAACCCAGGGACATATAACTAGTCTAAAGTTAATAAATCCAGGTCTAGAGTTACTTGGGCATTAATTTCTTTAAAAATGTAACAGGAGCCATTGAAACTGCTTGTGACAATTCGTCAAACACTAAGGGACATTAATTGTTTTTGAAAAATTATTTGTTGTGAAAAGGAAGTCTGTTGCCATGGTTGCCTGAGTCTTGTTTATAATTGTAGGTTTTCTTTTCCTGGCAATTAAAGACCAGTTTAGTAACCAAATAACAAATCTACCCTTTTCAGCATCAACCTTACTTTAGTTGATAATTAATTAATCGCTGAGAATGGCATAGAAATAATTTTAGGCTTAGGGATTAGAGTGGATGTCCGTTTTACATTATTGCTACAAAATATCTATATGCTTCATTTGAAACAGAATATTACACCCCCAGTTATGTTGGCACAGTTTAGTAGAATGAAAAATAAAAGTAGTTTATCTCAAAGCTTTATGTGAAGAATCATCAGTAAATAGCATTGGCATAATAGCAGGAGTCCTAACTGTGGTGTTAGGTTTTACTGATGGGCAAGCTGATCCTTTGTCAGCAAAGACAGCTCTGAGCAGGTCCCCTCTGATGGGAAATACTATCTTTTAGGGCTTATATTTCAAAAGTAAGACCTCATGATCACTCTAGTCTATTGACGTTTTATACGGAACCAGCCCAAGTGAATTACAGAGCCAGAAAGGGGGAATTTGTGTTGCCTGGAGCAAAACCCCACCCTCTGTATCAAATTGTCATCCTTAGCGATGTGTATGTCCTGACACTGTCCTTGTTTCCTCCTTTTTAAGGCAGGACGCAGGCAAAGTTGCTGCCTCAAAATTTCTATGAATCATGTGTTGAGAGTTCCACAAATATTAGAAGGTATTTATTTCCACTTGGTGTCTCACGATATAGTCACAGACAAAGAGAAGAAACCCAAGGCTGTCATCCGTAAGACTTTCTGGGTGAGTAGACGGTTGACCAAACCAGGGAAACGACACCGTTACGTTAACATGGATCTGGTATCTGCCGAGGGAACTACTTTCTGTGCATGGAAGGAATGGAAGGACTCACAAAGCATTATCAATATATTTGACTGGTTAAAAGTGAAGAACTTTCATATGTTCAGAACATAAATAGAGTTACATGCCAAACAGGAATCATATGTAGCCACTGGTATGGACAGAAAAATGGGAATATGTTTAATATTTAACAAGTTTACATTAAAAAAAAAAGAAGAGCCATTACGTAGCAAATGCTGGAAACATAATTCACAGGAGTACAACTACCTAATAATTGTATTGGGCAAGCATATAACATTGCTAACATTAAAATAATGAAACTAAGAACAACAGTGAAGTACTTGTTTTTATTCTATTAGCAAAGAATTAAAATACTGGCTATGCAGTGTACCTTTCAAAGCTGGTGAAGATCCCTTCAGGTCAGGGCTCCAGAATTAGATCATTTGCATCCAAAATCAGTTTGCATGACCTTGGGAAAGTGATGTAACCTCTCTGAGCTTCAGTTTCTCATCTGTAAATGGGTGTAAGATAATAGCTACCTCATAGTCTTATGGGTAAAATTAAATAAAGTAACACACATAAAGCATTTAGGATGCTGTCTGGCACATTAGACATAAAAAAAAAAAATTGGTAGCTGCTATCGCTACTCTTATACTCTCCTTCACTGCTGGTAGAAGTTTAATCTACACATGGTAATCAAACCAGAAGGCAACATGGCAATACTTAATCAAAACCCTGAGAAATACTCAGGTTTATTTTTAGGAAGCTGTTGCAAGGAAGTAATCTGATGTACACAAACATTATGTGTAAAGATGTTACTAAAGATGAAATATTCCAAATGATCAAAATGTTCAACAATAAAGATAAATTTAACTTGACTGTGGGGCATCTCTCTATGGTGGAACACAACATGGCTATTAAACTGTATTTGTAGAGGTTTTAATGACATGGCATATGCCTAAAAAATAATGTTAAGTTTAGGAAGTAGAATATGATATGATATTTACAACATCTCAATTATGCGACCACTGATATAAATTAAAGATAAATGCAGACAAACATGAAGGAAACAACAAATATTTTAGTGGCTCCTGGATCGCTTTTTCTACAATTAAAGTGCAATCTGAATTCAGAAGATTTGAGATGGCACAGTACACATGTCATTTGCTTCTCAGAAAATGTAAAATATGGTTTCAAAGCTATATGAGGAGAAGCAGGATGAAATAGATCTGTGAAAGACACACATGAAAATGCATTAATGTTTTGATCTGACTGATCCTTGTCCGGTTAACCTTCATCTGTATGCACAGGGAAGTTGCTGTTTGTAACTACAATTAGCCAGGTTAGCCAGTCAATCAACAAAATGCTTGTCGTGGGCCTACTGTGCGCCAGTCACTGGGCCACACTAGGAAGACTTGTATTGAGCAAAGCAAGCCCCATCTTTACTTTCATAGAATTCATGACGATGGATATTTCGTAACACCTGATAAAAGTCTCAACAAACAAATGCAGGCACTTGTGTAGTTAGAGATTTGTAAATTTATAGTTTTTGTTTAATTAAAAGAATATAAAACAATATATGTTTTTTGTCCATGATAAGGCGTGCTTTTCGAAACCCAAAAGAAAAAACAAAGTTCCAAAGTCCCTGAGATTGGCAAGAGGAAAAGTTGGCTGGTTAGGGATGGGGTCGATATTTGAGGATACAATGTTGCCAGCTTGTTCCATCACAGAGAATGCCATTGTTTGTTCTTGGGAAACTGTTGCTT
>PVKE010006421.1:0-54461 GCA_004027555.1 Craseonycteris thonglongyai | reverse complement strand
GTGGTGATGGTGGTGGTGATGGTGATGGTGGTGGTGGCCGTCATGGTGGTGGTGGTGGTGGTGGTGGTGGTGGTGGTGGTAGTGATGGTGATGGTGGGGATGGTGGTGATGGTGGTGATGGTTGTGGTGGTGATGGTGACGATGATGATGACGACGACCAGTTGTACACCTGGTAACCAGTGGGACAGCAGACCCCTAGGGACAGTGGGTAGGAATGGGGTGATCATTCATTGTCAGGTCCAATTTCCACCACCTAGTGGTAAAGTGTAGGTTCAGTTCCAAACAGTAATTTCCTGCATCGCTGACTTTGTAGCCTTGACAGTGTACCTTCTGTATAAGCCACTCACCAACTGCTTAGGAATTCAGTGTGTCAACTGCCCTTTCTTTGTAAAGGTTTTCTTTGTTATTTCACAGTGGGTCGCAGGCAGTTTGAGCTGCTCTGTGTTTAACAAGCCTCTCCTCTCTCCAGGCACTCTAGCCTTTGTTTGGCTGCTTGGGGCCTCTCAGTGAAGGTTTTTCTCTGCACTTCCTCATTTTCCTCACATTCCAGGCGAAACTGGTACAGTGCTCTGCAGCCCAGCTTTGAATGGGTGTGGCCCCTTTGAATGTTGCTAACCCCTAAGGTTCCACTGGGCCCCCTCAGGCCTTGTCCCTAGGAAAGCAGAGCTACTTCTGGTGGGGAAGAGAGTCTCTGTGACCTGCAGTCCCTTCCTGCAGAGACCAGGTGGCCTGGGTGCTCTTTCCATCCGTGACCGATACCTGAGCTTGAGGGGCCATGGCTTCAGAACTCAGTGTCTGCCGTCGTGAGGATGGGGTCCCAGTGGGCGCGGGCTCTTCCTCCTGCTCCTTGCCGGTGTGGCTGTGAAGGTCAAGCCCTCCAGAGAGCCACTGTGTGCTGCCATCTGGACCCTACGGATCCCATGCCTCTGGGCACCTCACTGTGTCACAAGACAGGACAGATGGTGCCACTTGGGTTATCTGTGAGTTTCTGTATCAGGATACAGAGACCACAGGGAGGCATGCTTCCCTGTCACCTACAGTGACTGTTTTCAACAGCTGAGAAAAGGGATGATATGAAAGGAGGTGATGTTGCAAGTACTCTGGAAGATGAGCCACCCATGTAAAAGTGACCTTGACAAGTCAGAAACTCAAGAGGATGGAGTTCAACAACGGAAACCAAATTCAAGTAGAAAGAGTGCTTGAGGGGCAGAAGCCCGACTAACAACCGCAGCCCGCTGGGTCGGTCTACTCAGCGACGTCCGTGAGCCCGCTCGTGGCCTCAGAGATCACCCTCAGTGATGAGGAGGGCCCTGGCACCGTGAGAACTGTGACTCCTTCCCTGCCACACGGCTGGGAACCTGAGGTCCCATGACCCTGGGCTGAGGGCTCCCGTCAGGCCAGGTTTCCCACGGCAAGCGAGCAGCCTCTGGGAATCCCGTGTCTGTGGGAAGGGAGCCCACATGTGCTCCTCCTCCGCAGGCAGCGATGGGCCGGTGCGAGTTAGACGGCACCGAGCCCTGGGGACCATCCGCTCCCAGGCCAGTCTCAGCCATAGACCCTGCGCAGGTGCAGGGCTCTTAACCTGTCTGGGACTCCAATCTCCTCATCCGACATGCAGACCACAGCTGCCTCCTTCCTCAGGGGCTCCTCGGTGATAACTGTTCTCGTGGAGGGCCTTACAGAGAAGACTGAAGGTTCTTTTCTCTCTTCTTTCTCTCCCTCCCCCACCCCATCAACCTTCTGGATGGATGGATGGATGGATTTCTTTTCTTTTCACTCCATTCATCCTTCATGGATAGGAAGGGTTCATTCTGTCACCAGGCAGGTATATTCTGAGTGCCTGTAATGCATCGGGTTGAAGGCCAGGGGACTAGGGCACAAAGTTGTGGAGGGCAGGTAACTGTCCTCAGGTCCCCCCTCAGAAAGGCCTGTTCAGTCCTCAGGCCGCAGCTCACTCAGGACGTGTGGAGCTCTCGAAAAAGCAGCATCATGGCGTCAGGCCCTGGGCCCTTGTGGGGCCTCAAGAGGACAGTCAAGGTCGGAAGCCCCCCTGACACGGCAGAGTCACCAGTCACAGGTTAGGACAGGCGATGTTGGGTGGGCCCCATGGTCCTTATTCTCTGCTGTCTCCCAGAATTGATTTAAGAAAAAAAGGCCGTGTGGTTCTGTGACAGAAAGGAGCTGGGGATGGTTACAGAGCCCACGCTCGGGGCCGGACCGCCTGGGGTTGAATCGCAGCTACACCACTTACTAGCCATGTAACCTCGGGATGTCACTTGGCTTCTCCACCCCTTCGTTTCCTGTCTGCATGTGGGGGAAGGCGGTAACGACAGCGCCCACGACACAGGGTTGTTGTGAAGATTCGAGGTGCCGACACTCCCTAAGTGCTGGGAGTAGTGTAGAGCGCTGAGCAGGAGCCCACTGTGAAACTTGATAAACCACATCCAATTCAGAAGCTCAATGCGTAGTTAGCGTCCCCATTGGAAGCAACGGGTCTCAAAAATGTGATAACTCCAAGCGTGGTCACCTCCATTCCGGGCTCGTCCCTGGCTGTGTTCCCCACACGCAGACAGCGGGCTGTCCTTGCACTTCCAGCCTGTGTGTGCTCATGTCCCCAGCGCCCTGGGGGAATATCCATCCAGCTCGAGCGTGTCTAGAAAAGCCGCTTGGCGAACCTTTCCGGAGTGTTATAAAGAAGCCATCAGCCCGATGCAGTCACGTCTGGGGGCGACAGGGGAGAGACGTCCATTGTCAAACCTGTCGCATGGCAGCTCAGGTAGAATGCTGAGCACGGGAGCCAAGAGGGGACTGGTGGAGGAGACAGCACTTGGTGGGAGCGGGGAGCCAGAGGCACCCTTCGGGGCCAGGCCTGCCCGTGCACAGCGGGAGGCGGGCTCCCTGCACAGGAGGCCAAGTGAGTCGCTCCTGGGCTCTGCTGGCCTGGACTGTCAGGAACGTGGGGAGATGAGTCCCTGGGGACCCAGGTCACTCAGACGACCTCCATGGTTACTAGTGCTGTGTAATCGTAGACTCCAGGTCTGGGATCATCAATGGGGAAGCAGTCTGGTTTTTCTTCCTTAGCTGGCCTCTGAGGCTTCCAGGTGGTTCCCTTCTCTTCTCACTTCCTCTCTTCCTTCCTCTTCCTGGCTCTGCTCCCACCCCCACCTCCCTGCAGCCTTGCAGCAGCATGACACTTGCTCAGAGCTGCAGCTGGCAGGGGCAGCCTGGGGGGGAGGTCATGTGGTCCAGTGGACAGTGCCCAGAGAGGCCAGCAAGAAGTCTAAGCTTGTGTGTCCGGTGCCTCTAACCGTGCGACCTTGAGTGAGCCATTGAATTTATCTGGGTCTTTCAGATGTGAGGGGGAACCTGGTGGTGACAGACTACAGAGAGGAAGGCAGGCAGGCTGAATGTCACTCAGGTGTTACAATTCCAAGGGGGTGCGCACATCTGCCGCAGAGCCTTGTGGGTGAGGGCGTGGCTGGGAAGCCCCAGCTGAAATTCAGCAAGGCAACCTCTCTGGCCTCATGTTCCTTGGCTGTAAAATGGAAATAAAACTAGGACCTCCCACATGAGGTCGTGTGACATGAGCAGACAGTAAGTGATCATCATCATCATCGTCTTCATCATAACCATAAGTTTAGAGGTGAGGAAAGCCTGCTAGAATTTGCATCTTGGCTTCACTACAGCAAGTGATTTAGACAAGTTCTTTCACTTCTAAGACTTAATTTCTCATCTGGGATGATAATCATCCTGCATAGGTTACACAGTGGGGGTAGGGACCAAAGGAGATTGTCCATAAAGCTCATAGCATACTCCTTCAAGAATGTTAGCTCTTTGAAGAGAGCCGTGTTATTTTCCTGAATGTATGACTTTCTTAGGTGAGGAGCCAGGGGCTTAAGGGGCAATAGGCCAAGTGTCACTTGTTAGCAAGAGCAAAGGTACATGGGGACCCACTGTCTGTGCAGGAATGAACTTCCTAGTCCAGCAGCCAGGCCCCCCATCCCAGGTCACACATCAGTGACCTGTGGGTAGTGACAGACCAGCCAGAGAGCCATGACTTTCCCAGAAGAGCCTGTCCTGTCCTTAGTCCTGAGCAGGCCACGCCCTCGCACGCTGAAAAAGGTGCTGGGAGCTACTCCCAGCCCAGCCCACCCCAGCCCAGTTCTTCCAGCTTCCCAGCAACCAGCTCCCACGCGGGCTCCTTGAGGAAAGGACACAGCTTCGGGCCCAGGCGCCTCTGTGCAGGGAGGAGGTGGAAGGCGACTCAGGAGCTGAATTCAATATAGCAGCAGTCTCTGTCAAACAGGTTCCTGCAACTTCTCTGAGGCCTCTTTGTTCCATTGTTCCAGAACACCGGACAGGCCTCCCCACCCCCCTGGAGGGGGCAGGTAGGGGCAGGAGGAAAGCCCCCTGGCGTGGGGCCAGCAGGCTGCTGCTGATAACCACCTCTGTGCGCACAACCCTGGGAGTCCATTCTGTTTGATTACAGCTTGTCAACCTGCGGCCATTCCTAGCTATTTTTCTCCTCCAGGGCAGAGGGCTGGAAAGAAGCTAGAATATGGTTTTTCTTTCTTATTTTTTTTTTTCTGACAAGGACTAGGTCTTTGAAGAGTTTTTTCCAACTCTGCAACTCACTGATAGGGAAACAGCAACATCAATGGTCATTCAAACAATCTAATACAAGATGGTAGGGGACAGGTCCCAGATAATTTGGGGCATGAGCTGGGATGTGATACAATGGAATACTATTTGGCCCTAAAAGCGGAATGAAGTACAGATACATGCCACCTAAAGGATGGACCTTGAAAGCGTGATGCTAAGTGAAAGATGCCAGGCCCTGGAGGCCACATATTACATGATCCAGTTCGTACGAAATATCCAGAATAGTCACCTCCATAGGAAAAGGAAATAGATTAGTGGTTGCCAGGGGGGGAGGGAGAGAACGGGAGTGATTGCTAAACAGGTATGGCATTTCCTTTTGAGGTGACGAAAACGTTCTGGAATTAGATCATGGTGCTGTGTGCACAGCTTTGTAACGATCCTAAAAAGCACTGCATTGCACACTTGAAAAAGGTGAATGTTATGGTATGTGGCTTATAAAACTTTTTGTAATTGTATGATGAAAACAGGTGAATTTCAGTCTGTAAGAAACTATGGTGGCTGATAATGCATTACTGGGAAAAAAAGAAAAAGAGAAAAGCTGATCTGACCATACAGAGTTGGAGGTCGGTCTTGGTCAGTCACCTGCCCATCTCATCGTCTGCCTGACAGGTATTAATTGAGCGCCTACTGTGTGTCAAGGCATATGCAAGAACCAGGTCTGTACTGATGAACAAGACAGTATGTCCATCCTTCCAGACCCTCTTGGGCAGTTTAACGTCTCCAAGCCTCCATCTATTTCCTCATCTGTCCCTATGAATGTACCAGAGGCTGAGGTCCCCGGCCAACACCGCACAGTTCTGTATTACCCGGAGTGGTGACCCCCTACCCCAGTGGTGCCTCCAAACGTGCCTCCAAGCTCCACGAAATGACAGGTTCCCGTAGGTCCCCTTTCAGGCGGCGTTGTCACCTGTGGTTCTCTGCCCTATCAGGGTTTGGAACCCCTGCCCAGGCCCCTCAGAGGCCAAGGCCTGGCTGCTAGCCACCCAAAATGGGGCTCCCTGCCTTCTCCGGTAGCATCCTGCATGGTCCCAGGTCTCCCTAAACTACCTCAGAGCCTCCACTGACTTTCCCCTCAGCCACCCTTTCTCTCACTGCCCAGGGGACCCAGGCCTTACCCACCTGCAGAATGAACTTTTCCTGCCTTTCACTCTCCCCTGGTGTTAAAAAGAGTGAAACCAGGAAAGAGTTCTCCAGGTTCCAAAGTAAAACCCAGTTACACATCTTTTTAGGCTCATTTTGCACCTCAGAAGTCAGCTGTTTGTTTGGGGATGTATTTTCCACTAGGTTTCCTGAAGCACAGACAATATGTGACAGGCCCAGTTGCGATTTTAAGGTAGGCTTCTTATTTATGTAGGCTGGGTCACATAATTGACATATGAACGTTACATGTGAACAGAAACGCACTCACACACGCACATGCACATATACACCCTGTAAAGCAGGGCGTTTAATATCCTCCCAGTGCTCAGGGCTTCTTTGGGCAGGTAGGGAGCGTGAGGTTCTGGCAGCTCTCCCCTCGTCTCTTAGCTGCGTGCACAGGGAAGATGGATTCGTGCACGGCAGCCGAGCAGTCCTGCGGTTGCATTGTGCATGGGAAGTGAGGGAAGGGAAAGGGTGAGGCCTGAAGGGGCGAGAAGCCAGTTTTTGCTGAAGGTGTCAAGGCAGACAGGTGGCGGTGTAGGGGTCCTACCTGGGTCGCTCCTCTCTGCAAAGGCCACTATGTGGATCCCGTTCAAATCATCTTCCTGCGGGAGAAAAGAATCAAAGGTTGCACTCGTGGGTGGAGAGGTGCCAAGGGGTATCCGGGACAGACTCAGAGGCTGGAATGGAAATGGGAGGCGGAGGGGAGACACAAAGGGGGGACGTAGAGGCATAGGGGATCAGAGTGGGGTGCACATTAAGAAAATACTGATGAGCAGCTGGGCAGGAGCGTGCTTTTGGTAAATGCGTTTTCGAGACAGGAAAACATCAACTGCACAAGGACATTAGCACCAAAGGGGCCTCACTTCCGTGGTCTGGTGGGTCCAGGAGAGCAGCAGTAAAGGCAAAAGGAGGAAGAATGTGAGTCTGGCCATCAGGACCTCTGAGGGCAACAAGCTCAGTGAACACCATGTGTCTGTGTTTCAAGAATTCACCACCAGCATCTAGTATATAATCAGTGATATACCCGATTATAGGAACTTCTGGATGTGCAGACAGATCCTGAACCGGTCCCCAAGCAGGTAATAGACAGGAATCTCTAGTTCTACATTATAGACGGGAAGGCAGCTTAGGACGCAGGTCTGTTGGTCACACAAGGGCAGTGCTTCTCCATGAAGACCTCGCTTATTGAAAACCTGCATAGTCAATAGGGGCGCTCTGCTGATGGTCATGGCTATGTTATTTCGTTGGGCTCCTTTCTGTTCTGGAACCAGAGTTTGCCAAAGCAGTGAAGCCTCTAATGCATGACTGGGTATGGGACACGCTACAGGAAGAGTCTACAATTGGGGGCTAGGGAAGGTTGAGGGTGTGATGGTGAAAGTGGGTATGGCTGTTGGGCCTGTATGAAGCCAGGAATCCAGAGCAGTGGTCCCCAATCTTTTTGGCACCAGGGACCAATTTTGTGGAAGATAATTTTTCCATGGACGGGGCTGGGGAGGGGGTGATTTGGGGATGAACCAAACGTATTCTATTTACTGTGCACTTTATTTCTATTATTATTACATTATAATATATAATGAACTAATGACACAACTCACCATAATGCAGAATCAGTGGGAGCCCCGAGCTTATTTTTCTGAAACTAGATGGACCCATCTGGGGGTGAAGGGAGACAGTGACACCTGAAATGTGTTGCTTATGTCCAGACCACTGCATCATCGTGTTTCAGTGCTGTCACTGCAGAAAACCTAGATCCTTCGCATGTGCAGTTCGTGATAGGGTTCACGCTTTTATGAGCATCTAATGCCACTGCTGATCTGACAGGAGGCGGAGCTCGGGCGGTCATGCGAGGGATGGGGAGTGACTATAAACACAGATGAAGCTTCGCTTTCTCACCCGCTGCTCACCTGCTGTGTGGCCTGGACGTTGGGGACCCCTGATCTAGAGAATATTTCAAATCAATGGGGCAAGCAAATGACATTCCATGTTTCTGTGTCCTGGACAGAGAGGACCATATGCCTTTGCTTCCTTTGCATCAATTATTCCCTAAGAAGGACAAGCGAGACCTTAGAGGGACCTCCCTTATAAGAAATTCGATCCTCAGGAGACTTGGAGACAATGCATGTGAGAGTGAGGCACCAGGGACAATTCTGTGAATACTGATTATCACCGACACTGGAAGAGGAACTCACTGGGCTCCCTGAATATCATATCAGCATCATCCAATGGGGAAAAAAGCAGGCATCTCAACCTTCCTGTGATCCCTGTTTCCATTTCAATGGATTTTAATGCTGGTGCAATCCAATCTAAATGCTAATTTTCCCCCCTAAGTTTGGAATGGACACAACCTCCAAAAATTCTGAGAGACAGTAAATGGAAAATATTATTATTAACAAAAGAGTGGGCACTGCTGTGGTTCAGATCGCTGGGAATTGAATTTTGCAGCTGAGTGTGTGTGTGCACACAGGTTTATTACACAAATCTGACAGTAGCCAGAAGGGGAGTGTGAGGTTTCAGTGTTTTACATTTGCTATTATCGCCAGGCGGAATACCCTGATCAGTTCTCATTCCGTAGCCCCGTGTCTCTGTCTCCTGCCATCAGCGGGAAGGCGGCGGCATTAACTCCATGAAGAAGGCTGCACGGCTGTGAGCCTTCTAGAATGCACTTGGATATTGGTTTTAGAATTAAGAAGCCATATTCGTTTGCTGAGAGATGGTGCAGCATATGGCTGTCACTTTCCAGGCCTCAAACAGGTCCTGAAAGGAGAGCTATAACCAGGAAAAGAGCCTCTGTCGTGGTGGGTCTCAGAGATTCAGCACCCGGTGTGGTATTGAACACCTGCACTGTATCCTTGAGTAATTAATTCATACAATCAGCGGTTTCCCTGTGTAAAAAGGGACTAAAATAACACTTGTTCTACATCACTTTCTAGAACTGTTGTAAGGTCCAAGTGAAAGGATACATGAAATGCTTTGGAAAGTGCCCCTCAGACTTCGGTGGTGGTGGTTTTATGGAATTTTGTACAAAACTGAGGTGGGGTAGAAGGTGATATCTCCATGATTCTCTTTCTAACACAGCTAGATGCCTGACCTGTTGTCTGTGATGCACACACCTAGGGGACCATCTGACTCAGTGCTTTCCAAAAACATGAGTTGATGCTTATAAAAACCGCTACTGTTCATTAACCAAGCACCTACCATATTCTGGGCTCTTCACTTCACTCATCCTTACCCAAAAGCCCTGATTTTAGATGCAGAAACGAATGCTCAGAAAGACCACATGACTTGATATTGGATGAAAGGCTAAAACCCAAGTCTCTATACCCCATAGCTGGATCTCTTTCCACTGTGTTACCCTGGGTCTCTGGCCAGTGAATTGACTGGGAAACGAGCTCACAATAGAGTCATTTTTGCCTAGTGGGTAGCACCAAAGAGGCCTAGATTGGATCCACTGAGAACTGGGTTCTAAACACTCTACCATCCAGGCATCCACTACAGCCAAATAAAACTTGGTTGAGTTTTGGGACTCAGAGGGGAATTTCTCTTGGGGAATATACTGGTCTCTACAAGACAGAAGGAGTTTACCCCTTTCTTACCCATGTTTCAAACATATCTTCTGGGCGCAGGCGACGTAGGGTGGGTCTGGAAAAAAAAACCCAAAAAAACCCATGAGCTTCCTTGGGAAGGGATTACTGTGGCAGACACCATGACACCTCAGCTTACCCCATACTGGGCTGTGTCACAAAAGCTCTGAGCCTAAATCTCTCAGCCTTTTCATAGACCTATTTGACCCAAGGATTTCAAAGTCTATTATAAACAATGGGTCAGAGGGCACAGGGTCAGCTCATTCCCAGGGCAAGAGGGCATTTCCCGCCTCCCAGACAGAGGTCACTCCTGAATCCCAGAACCAGGAGGATTGGGAAAGGAGACAAGATGTCTTGGGGTATTTTTTTTAATCACCAGGATCCTGCATGAAAAGCCCTCTAGGGATGGTTTGGAGGAGCAGGTGAGATCTATATTTTTGCTCATAGTTTCATTTCTTTCTCACTATTGGCCAATAGTACTAGACATGTTGATCTTTGCTCCTCCAATACTGCCTCCCTGTAAAGACCAGGACTGACCAGGTGATGGCATCATGGGGCTCCAGGTCCCGTGTTGGGGAGAGTGGGCGGGTGAGGAGGCGGACCCACCCCCATGCTCCGATATCGGCCCTCCCTCCAGATCAGGGGTCAGCACACTTCCACTGGTGGGCCAATTCCAGCCAGTACCTTTGACTTTTATAAATAAACGTCTGGGGGACACAGCATATCCAGTTGCTTACCTATTGCCTACGGCAGCTTTCACCTTGCAGCAGCAGTTCTGGCCCACAGAACCTGAAATAGTTACTATCTGGCCCTTTGCAGAAAGTGCTGATTCCTGCTGGAGCTACTCTAAGTGGCACTGAATATTCCTCTCCCGGAAGTTCAGTGTATAGGATGTTGGCTGAGTTACCTAACTAAAATGGGGATAATAACGATGACCCCATCATGCTGAATATTAGCTACAACCGCTTCCATCAGCAGCTACCATGGTACTTGGCATATTGGAGGCTGTCCCGGAATCACTATTGTTACCATAGAATTCTGCTTATATCTTCTCTGACTTCGAGGGGATTTGCTGGCTGGGGAAAGTGATCTAACCCAATCAGCAAGTATAGACCCGTGTGACATCCCTGATTGCTGACCAACAGAGGCCTGCTAGTGAGCTGGGTTCTGTTGGCGTTCTAATTCCAGGTGGTTGCTCATGGGGGTCTGAAATGTCAGGACTGAGGGCTCTTCTCCATTCCCCAGACCCGGGACCCCCCACCCCATGTCCCCTGCATGCCGTCAGGGGCACCTTTGGTGCTCCTTCACGAACTCCACGAGCTCCTCCTCTGTGTAAGGCTTGTCAGGGATGGCGATGGGCTCGTCCATAAATGGCTCGTAGAAGTCAACCTCGTTCATCTTCAAGGACAACTTCTTGGCAACCTGCACCAATTAGAAATACGCAGCAGTCTCCTGGAATGCTAGTCTAGAGTAGCAGCGGCTGCTCCATCTACCAGGAGTCCGTGTCTTCTCAGGCAAAGACCTGAGAGTGTATGGTTTCAGCTTAAATGTTGGAATGATAGGAGCACATCACCTGAGGCCTGGTTGGCCCCATCAAAGAAGGACAAATAGGGAGGAAAAACCCTATCTTTCCAATGAAGACCAAGCAGGGGCAGGAAGCAGACAGAATGAAAAGACAATGAAAAATCTAATTCAGCAGCCTCACCATGACTCTAATGTATTTGCCAGGGTGGGAGGAGGGTCTCAACAGAGAGGCTCAGTCTCCTGGGATATACCGATTTAATTGAACCAGTTTGGTGGGACAGGCGATTGATGGGAACCATGTAAGACACACAGGTGCTCAGAATCGGAAGCCAACCCAGTAATCCTTGATCCCACATGACCCCTACTTGTATTAAGGTTGCAGCATGGGCCTGTGGGTTGTGTGATGCCTTGTCAGGCTCTGGGAACCGCCTGCTTGGTTACCAGTCAGAACGTAACCAGCCATCCTGGTTTGTCCGGAGTGCAGGGATTTCCCTGGATTTGGACTTGCGCTGCTAAAACTGGGGTGGATTCCAGCAAGCCAGGCTGAGTTGCTCACTCCACACCAGGTAGAAAGCTCAAGGTGCCAGGCCTAGCCTGGAAGGCATCCCCTCTCTTGGTGACCGTGGCCCCCGTGGTCTTGTCGGGGGCAGAATGGTTGCTGTGTGTGCCTGCAGACCTCTTTTAGTGAAGTGATTCCAGAGGCTTGGAATGTGCAGTGCTCGGTAGAAACCCAATGTCATTCTTTCCTAGTTCAAGGCTGTGGTCCAAGAAAGCACAGGGATGAACAGTGGTTCTCTTGAAACGAAAGAATTGCTTCAGAGCTGACGCCCTGCGGTGGTGACTGACCCTGCAGTGGCCCAGGGCAGCTGGGCGGACGTGAGTGGGGGCTGGGGGGCAGGGGACTGGGTGTTACGTAAGCACTTACATAAGGAGGCCCAGTCTGAGGAGACTCTGGTGTCCCTACGGTTTTTGCTATCCATTGCTATTAATTCCAGGTTCCAAAAGACACTTCTTAATAGAAAGTGCTTAACAGAAACTCCAGCGTTTGTCTCTGCTAAAGAAAATAGGCCACATTACAAGCTATAGTTAATCAAGGAGATTTTTGTGGTCATGTTGATTTTTGTCTTAAGGTTCATGGACAAAACAATGATATAAGAATGGATTTTACAATTGAAAGCTGAAGAGGTCTACATAATGAGTTCTTTTGTGCCTTTCTGTTTGTTTAACTGGTTGAAATAGATTTTGCCAAAGACAAGAAGACTACAGTGTACAATGGTAATTTCTTTTTTTTTTTTTTTTACATTGGTCTATGAGTGAATTTTGATACTGATGGTTTTTCTGCAAGGTAGCAAGCCATTTCCATTGCTGCTAATGATACCAACTCACTGTATTTAGGCCTTTTCAACATGTGTCTTCTCAAGCACCTTTGTTTAGACAATCAAAGCTTTTTTTTTTTTTTTTACCCCAATATGGTTCAAAAAAGAACGAGTCAGTGGGTGGTGACAGGGGATGATTAGAACTGACATTTTTCAGGCTATGAGGTGCCATAGAGTGGACGCCATCCTTAGCACCCTGACCCTCTCTTCCTCTCTTGCTCCATTTACTTAAGGATGTTGGGACCTTATGTGGCTTGATTTGGGATTTAGGATTAGGGTCTCAGGTAAAACCTCCCTGAGACCCTTTTGAAAATGCATATTTTGGGGGCCCTGTCAAAAATCCTAAATTTCCAGGGAACAGGGCCTAGGAATCCATTGTTTTTACATGCTCCTGGGGGAGATACCAATATGGACAGTGTTTGGAAATGGCTAACTTCAAATCTGCTCACCCTCTTTGCAGTTCTCCAGCTCCTATCCAGTAAGTAGTCCCCCCATTATCTACAGTGCCACTTTCTGTGGTTTCAGTTACCCACGGTCAACTGCAGTCCGAAAAAATTAAGTGGAAAATTCCAGAAATAGACAATGCATGTGTATTAAATTGCATGCCATTCTGAGTGGCGTGATGGGGGCACCTATGCTTTCCGGACCCCACCATCTCCCACTGGGCACTGTCACACCCCACCGCCACCCCCAGACACACACACTGTGGTGGGCACAAGCTCTTCCGTCCCAAATGGCATTTGAGTCCTGTCAGCGTAACAGTTGTTCCCTCTGTCTTTGTCCTTCCAGATGCTATGAAACGTTACAAGGCTACATGAGCGGTGGCACTGATGACTCAGTGTCTCATCTGAGCTCTTAATTATAGCCTGACCTCACCTTCATGGGCCCCTGCTGTGAAGCCCTATGGCTGGGCAGGGAAGCACGTCTGAAAACCGACACGGCCCTGAGCTCTGCACGGCTCCGCCCCTCTGAGAGCGAAGGCTTTGTTGCTTGGCCAAGCTTGTCTGTCTTCCCTCAGATGCCTTCTTACCCAGGAGCCATCCCAGTCCCCTTATAACTAAACGTCAGTGATGTAGTTGAGATTTCTCTGTGCCTCCCCTTCTCTCCTACTATCCTCCCCCAGCCTCCATTCTCCTGGGCCCAGACCACTGCTTTCATGACAATAGCACTCACAGTGAGCTAACCTTGGCTGAAGGCGGACTGCATGCGCGACGCCCGCTGTGTGAGTGACATGTCTCATTTCTCTCTCCGGCGGACCTGAGATTACACCCAGTCTCACTCCCCACTATGTGACCATGAGCACATCACTTAGTGTCTCGGTGCCCTGCTTTCATCCTCTGTCAATTGAGAATACCAATCCCTCTTTCATAGGGGGGTTGAGAAGATTAAATGAGAAGTCCTGTAGAAAGCTCTCAGCATAAAGCCTGGCACATAAAAAGTACTTAGTAAATGATAGTTATCACTCTTTTCGGCATTCTTGCTCAACATCTCTGCCAGCTCTAATCCAACCAGTTAGGGTAAACTTTCTTCACGTTGAGATAGATTACATAACTTAGATTATGGACCTCCCTTCTGGGTTACAGGCTTGTAGACAGAATCCGTATCCATAGAAGTAGTTCAGTGTATGGATGAACAGAATGCCATCTCTTTTTGTCGTCATTCCTGGCTCCAGCACCTATGGGCTTCCTCTTGTTTTCCACAGAATATTTCAAGAATTCTGAGTGTGTGTGTGTGTAGTGGGGTATTCTGTGTGTTGAGTGTGAGTGTGTATGTAGTCTATGTATGTATATGTGTGTGTTGGATATGTTTTAAGTGTGTTATATATGAGTGTTGTGTATATATGTGTTGTGTGTATGTCATGTGGGTGTGGGTATGCACCCTGAACGTCAAGGGTAGGACAGTCTTCTACTTAATGGCGTGGTACACAGGAAAGGGCGGGGGTTTGGGGCATGGATTATCTAAAATTAGGATCTCAGCACTACCGTTAATTTGTTGGAGACCTTGGATATTACTTAACCTCATTAAACTTTTCTGTCTTCATCTGGGAAGTGGGGGTTCATATGTTTCAAAATTGTTTAAAGGGTTAAAATAGTATAAATGCAATATATCAACTTGCGCCCAAACCGTTGGGTAAATAGTAGCCATTTTAGTACCTAGGGCCACAGTGGAGCACTGCAACCACAGCAGGCCCCAAATAAGTGACCCATTGACTCAAGGACCTTTTATCTCTGCTGTTCTTCGGCTTATAAAGGCACTTGCCACATCCCGAAACTAAAGAACAATTGAGTTCAACTGAAGATGCAGGTAACTTTCTGAAGCGCCCAGGGCCTCAGAAACCAGTGCCCCTCCTCAAACCATCCCCCATCCTAACTCAGGTGAGGGTAGGTATGCAGCCCCAGAGGACAGAGGAGGCTCTAAAGGAAAAGGAAGCGGTTGCAATGTCTGCACACACTGAGCTCACACACCTCCCATCTCACTGTTGAATGTGAGGACGAGTGTGCCTCATCACTTTTCACTGGCTGTTTTCAGAAATGCCCTTACATCCTCTGAATTAATCATCTCTATACTCATCTCTCTTTCAATGGTATTTACTGCCATTATTTCTAAGACTTCTGGAGAAAGTGTTGCTGGATGGAGGGTGGTTGCAGTTATTAAAGAAAAGAAAAAGTGGTGGGGAATTCAACCCTTAACACTTTGTGCCTATGAAAGTGTTCCAGTTGGAGTTTCGCCGGTACTTACGCCTTTGTCGAAGGTGGCAAAAAATTTGATGTAAGGCTGGAACTGTTCCGCTGCCTCTTCAAATGCCTTATAATCTAAAAGGAAAAACATAAAAAGGGAGAGGCATTTTCAAGATGCACACTCTTTTTAAATAATGCAAAGAAAATGGGAAGCCAATTAATTCTGATGGAATAATTATTTAGTAGATATTATTGAGATAGAGAATTATTTAGTACTATTTAAACCCACAGTTTCCCCCAAGGATTTTGGATTGGCTGGCATTAAGTCACCCAGAAGAACTGTTTCCCACACTTTTATACGTCTGATGAAATTGGTAGCTGGGGAGGAGAAAACCCAGAGATTACAGACCCAAAGAGAAAGTTCTTTCACTCAAACTCACTGCTAGCTACGTGCCCTCTAGGAGGGGGCAGCTTGCTGTGTAAATGAGCACAAAGGAGAGTCTCCCTTAGTGTATAAAGGGAAGCGGGAGAAGATAGAAAGTGACATGGTCAGTCACAGCTCAGTCGTTTGTGTCTATTTAACGTGGCAGTGGGCTCCATCAGAATCCTCTGTTCCCCTCTTCCCTGACCCCCCTGTCCCTGATTCCTTCTCTCCACCTCTGTGAACTGCTACCAAGATGGGAAGCATGGCCAAGACCTGTGTCAAGAGAGCTCCCTCTAAGATGAAGGTTGGAGCAAGGTGCATCCGCAGGGTAAACCCTTTGCCTCCTGCAAAAAGCAGTGGCCTAGTCTTCTACTGGTCTAGTCTTCTAGACCTGGCCTAGGTTTCTCTCTGACCTTGTGAGAAGCCCTCCAGAGTAGTCAATGTCTCTATATAAATGTGAACACTGAAATCATGTCCCCTAAAGAAGAACTGGGGCACAACTCCCCGGCCAACCACCTTCCCCCAACACACTCTTAAGGATGGTGATGAATAGAGGCTTTTATGCATTAAGAGCAAATGAGAGGACAGTTCAGCTGGGTTATGGGAGCGAGAAAATTGGTGGGTTGTTCAGATGACTAAAGATGCCAGTTGGCAGGTGGGGTAGAGACATAGCTTCACAGATAATTCCAAAATATTTTGGAGTTTCCAGAAATAGCCACACACAACGCTTCTGTGCACCTCCTCCACGTACTGCTGCTCCTAGAGTTTCTCACATGGTCACGGCCACTCCCCCTAACACTTTCTCTCCAAAGCCCAGATGCCCCAGACAGGCTTTACTCCTTGGCCTCATGCTGCCAAAGCAGTTTAAGGAAAGGCACTAAGGTACCTTTTCTCGAAGGATATCATGTAGCCTGCTAGTTGGGGTGCATTGGTTCCTTCCGGTTACTCTTCCTGACTCCCACTCCCCACCCCCTCACTTCTGTGATGGATTGTGCTGATGCCGCGATACGTTCCTGTGCCCACCCAAAACCCAGCCACAAAGCTTTGAAAGGGAATATGCCTAAGGGCGTGGTACGCTGTTGCAGGCAGCCTTGGTGGTCAGTGGGGGTTGGCCAGCAATTTTCCACATTGTGCTGCAGCTGCTAAGCCCATCTCTACTCAAATTTTCCTCTGATGCTGTCCAAGTGACTGAGAAGTTCTCCAACTGGTGGCCACAGGAGTTGCCAATATTTGTCCCTGTTTCAGGGGAGAATCCAGCTGGTAGGTGGGCAGGTGGGAAATGTGGAAGAAGGGCTTTTTGTCTCTTGTGTAAACCACTCTCCTGTCTTCAAGGCCAGCGCATGGCCCCACCTCTGTGTGCCTTCAGCTCCCCTGCCTGTTTGGCATGATTCATGCGTGTGCCCCATTGCCCAGGTTGCAAAGACTCTTGCTCTCCTCTGCCCAGTACGGGCTATCCCAGTGGCCCATCCTCTTTATGGACAGTCTGACCTAACTTGAGAATCTAGCCTTCACACTGAGACTGGGGTTGACAGGCAACTTACATTCCGAGTCCTCACTCTTGAAAAAGCCAACGAGTTTGATGTGGTCCTCAATCCGTGCAAAGGCCTGGGCCTCCAGTTTGCTGTTGATGACTTCCACTGGATCTTCAATGAGCTAAAATGACACACACGCACACGCACACGCACACATGCACGCACACAAAACCGGTTCAAATAAGAGGACTGTTCCTTCCACAGGAATCAGGCACATGTGCCAAGGGCTTTGGAGGAAAGCTGTGGACCTTGGTCAGTACCGCACCGTGTTCCAGCCCACCCACCTGCAGTGAGCCCAGCAGCAGCACTTGTAAGGAGTTCATCTTAACTTGAGGAGGAGGCTCCGTGGTCTGGGAGCAGTGCTATTTCTCTGGCCAGCTATTGATTCAGGAGTGGCATGTGACCCAAGTCTGGCCAATGAATCTCCAGAGATTTGCTGAAAGTTTGGAGAAAGTTGTGCTTTCCTTTTAAGAGAACAGTGGGAAGTCCCTCACCCCCCACTGTTGGACAGGAATGAGGAAATGTGTTGTATCAGCTCCCACTGCTGGCTGTCTTACAACCAACTTGAGACCAGTCAGCTTGAGGACACAGCCGACACACTGAAAACAACGTTACCCATGATTTACAGAGAAATATGGACCTAGAGCTCTGATCTGATCAAGTCTAAAACCTGCCCTCACTCTGGTCTCTCCTTGTGTGGGCGGTCCTGTTACTTATTTTTTTAGGTAGAGTCTGGTTTTGCTACATGCATCTAGAAGTTCAGCCACACTGATGGAGCTGGGGCGGTGCCATGTTGGCTCAGAGTGGCTTTGTTGCTGCCCTGGACGTTTTTAGGGCTTGCAGTTATGGGTCAAGGTGAGGGCCAGACAGAGTCTAGGGGCGCTTGTTCATAAGAGGTGAACGTCAGCTCACTTTTGGCTGTCTCTTTCTCTCTCTCTCTCCCTGGGAATTTTGAAGCTCTGGGGAAAAGGCGATAGGCCACTATGAACCAGCTAGTAGGTAGAATCATCCATATGGATGTTCTTTTTCTGTACAGGAATCTGTGTTCAAAAGCAGCTTGAACTTGACTTTACAGCTGTTATTGGAAGTGTGAGTTTATCTGGAGATAAAATATTGTCATAGTGTCTCTTCCTCTATTTGCTTGAGCGGATGGACCTGAGGGTGGTGTAACTCCATGGCTGAGAGGAAGGATACGGTCTGGGGCTCATTAGCCTTGCCCCTGTTCTGTTCTGCTCAGAGGATAACTAAGGGTAACTCCGCTGATCATTATTCCTGTCCCCACTGATCTTCAGGTGATTATCCACCCTTCTTTCCCATACTCCCCTGCGCCTCTTCAGAAGCACTGGAACAAAACCAAGGGAATTCAGGGGCTGTTGGTGTATAACTACTAAGAGAATTAACATGCAATACTAAATAGTCCCAATATTTGACCATCTGATCACAAATAAAACAGTTTCTAAAGTGACTTAAGGGCCAGCTCCCCATTTAGTAGAAGTAAATAGCACTGTGACATAGAAACGCCTTAACTTGCTGTGAAGCCTGAGAAATTTGTCTTAGACCAAGTCACATTATCCAGCTCCTGTGTTCTTCCTGTGGGCTTTCACTTCCCCCTGTATTTGAACCCGCAGCAGCTCCACCCAGACCACTGTGCATAGACGCTTACATCCAAGAGAAACTCCACCAAGACATCAGCAGCAAACTCGCCATCAAACTCAATGGTGCGATCACCCTTAAGGACATACAGGCTTCCTTCTTCATCAAAACCTGGAAGAAACAAAGAGTTCCCAGGACAGGTCATCCTGACGCAGGAAGAGCCATCCTGATGACCGAGGTCTGGCTCAGGGCCCTGGGTGACAGTAGTCACTGTCAGTGGAACTAGCATTAACATTAGGATCAATCCCCTGGAAGCTACAGTTCTGAAGAGTTGCCAGAGTGGACACTGAAATCAAAATAGGCAAGAACCAGTCATTCCACCTGGATTTTAACTTCACAAGAAAAATCTATTCCCCACTCCCTCCGCCCACTTTAATGTTCCAAACATACTGCTGACTTCATTGTCCTTATCAAAAAGTTTTAATGCCCGGTGCCCACCTGACTCCTCAGCCTGCCATTCAGGCCCTTCCACAATCTCCTGCCTACTCTGTCCTTTACATTGTCCCTAGGGGAGACCTGTACTCCTTTGAGAACTGTTCTCTCAATTCCTATAACTCCCTTTGCTTCAGTCCATGAGCTGATACAATAGGGAGCTGCTGGCTCGCTTATAACCAGTAGAAAAGTCACAGAGCCTGATTCCCTCAAACACGTTCTCCTTGACCCTTGAGGCTCAGTGACTTTCAGCTCCCTCCGTGATCGTGGGCAGCAACTTCCGTTCCCAGCTTAGGACTGATTTTCCCCAGGAAGACCCCCTCCAGCAACTCCTGCCATTATTCATCTTCTCTGAGCTCCATTGACAGGTACTTATGACCACAGTGTGCTCTCTCTGGGTAGGGCCACTGTCACCTTGGCATCTCAGAGCATTACACAGAGCCTGGACACGTTGGGCACCCAATAAATGTCTGTGGCCAGACTGAAACAGCTTGCTTTTCTAGAGTAGCTGGATTCTGCACCTCCCCTTTTTCCAGTCAGCTGAGATCCGCGGCAGGGGCAGGGTGTGTATCTTTTCTGCCCTCCATCGCTCTTGGCATAGTGCTGCAGACTTTAAATGCTTGCTGGAAGCCTGCATCCCCTCCCCACCCCGCAAGGAAGGCCACACAGCTGAGGCTGGCATTTAGTCCAAAGGCATGGCATCGTTCATTCCTTAGATGAACTGTTTTCAAAGTCTCTATTGGCTAGAGACCGCTTTCTCCACATGAACGCCTCTGCAGAATCTCTAGGGAAAGCGAGGCTGGCCCACTGCCTGTTGTGTCCCAGGGTACATCTGAAGAGCCCGGGCGCACCAGGGAGTGCTGTCCCTAAATCTAGAGGAGCAGCGTACCACGTGTCCTGGAAGCTGGCAAGGACTGATCACAGGGTCCCACAGGGGACATCCGCCAGGGCCCTGCTCTGAGTGAAACCAGTCAGGAGGCGATGGCATGAGGCCAGGCACAGCCTGATGGAGACCATGCTTAGGCATATGGCAGAGAGGCTGGAGATGAAGGAGCAGGTGCACAACCACTTCTGTCCTGTAAACTCCGACCATCAGCCAGTCAGAAAGAACCTGGGAGAGAGGCTGGCTTAGCCTCATCACGTCCTCCACTAGAAGAATATGGGCTAGTCCATTCTTATGGTCACTTGCCCAGCTGTCTGCCCTACATGTTTAGGTCACTGGAACACCAGTGTTTTCCTCTACGTGTCCTGGAAATTCAATGTCTCGGTAAAGCACGGGAGAAGACTAGGGAATCAGGAGGTGCTGGGAGAGGAGAAAGAATTCATTCAGTTGCTTTTGACTAAGGGAAGAGTTTCGTATACTTTTTCTCCCCTGCTCAAGGGGGAAACAATAGTCCTAAATTTGTCTCTAGGGAAAGGGATACTCTAGATATGCTTTAAAATTCATTATCATTTTATAGTCTTGAGTTCTTTGTGTCTAATTTAAATACTGTCTCCTACAACTTAAATCTTTACAAAACAAAAAATGCAGGTCTTTTTGAAAATAAAATAGAAGACAGTTGTTTGTAATTCTCAAAGACAATGAACTTTCACATACCTAAAGGTATTTATTGAACCACCACTAATCTTTTTTTTTTTTTTTTTTCCTGTGTTTACTACACCAAATCCAATTAACCTTTCTTCCAGGGTCCTGTTTTATATCCTCCTGCTAGTTTTGTTAATACCCATTCTTGACTGGCCATGCAGAAAAAACAAAATGGGCAGGACATGTAGCGGGGTGTTTGAAAAGCAGAGAAGTTACCTGTGTTCTCTCACCCTGGGATTAGAGGTGTAAGAATCTTAAAGGGCATTTGCACTTAAGCGTGACATATTGACACAAGGGATTGCAACTCACACTGAGTAGTCACCTAAGCACAGCTCACCTACAACCGCCCTTTTTCCCTTGGTGATAGTACCCATGTGGGTTAACATTAAATTTAGCAACCACTGGGACCCCAGAGTCACTATCATGAATGCTATACTTGTTGGCTGACTCGGCCAACAGATAAGGAAATAACAGGTGACGGAAAGAGAGATTCAATCTCCCTCAGAGACCACCATAGCTGTGAGAGAGAGAAGCTGGACTTTTAGCCCCAGGATCTGGAAAGAAAGGTTTGGAATCCTTAATGTCAGTGTCTCCACTAGGAAGCCCTCTTGAAGGCACCGATACAAAGATCTGTTAGATGATTAATGTAAAAACCACTCAGTTCAAGTCATGACTTATTTTTATGAAATTCTTCCACACCCCAAGATGAAGGTATGCAGGATTGTAATACTGAAAGTAAATATAAAGGCCAGTTATCATGTAAGGATAAACATTATCCTCCCCGCCCCCGCCCCCCAAGAGTTTTTTGTTTCTTCCCAATAGATCTCAAAAACATCACACTCACCCAGCTTCTTGGCCAGCTTGGCTTCTCTCTTGGCGTCCACCATCACAAAGCCTATATCTTTATGTTCCAGGACCTGGGCCACGAGCTGAAGGGAATGACAAGTAGGAGCGTAGTGAGCTAAGGGCAGAGAGATGGTAGAAAATACCACAGGGTAGTATTTTGCGTATTGACAGGAGGGTTTTCCTCCTCATGGTCTGTTACCCTGTGACCAATCCAAGCAACAGTGAAGGCATTCCATGCATTTCCCTTCCGAAGGAGGATGATTGGGCCGAATGCTGAGAACCAAGGAGAGAAAACCTGAGGACCAGATCTAAGGTATAAAGTTTGAAAGAATATATCCACTGTCACGCACCCTTCTCTGCCCTCAGGGTAGACACAGTTTGAATTGGAGAGAGGAGAATCAGAAAGGAAGCAAAGAAGACTCAGATGCCTTTGGGTACGTGGCACGGGACCCTGAGCCCCCCTCCCTAGCCACCAAATGAATCTGAAGTGGGATGGGGACACAAGAGGATGCCAGAGAGGCTGAAGGACCTCAGAATAAAGAAGAGTCATGTCCCCGAAATCCAGGCACAGTTCTTGAGTCTCCGATCCCCTGGTCGCGTGGAGTAGGCATGCCCATTGGGCGTATCTGGCAACTAGAGCTGAGGAGACCTCTGAAGTTTGCCCGTAGCCCATGAAGAGGAAGAACTAGTAGGGCCTGGAGTGGAAGCAGCAACTCCGAAGGTGACAAGGAGGCAACAGTGTCCCAGGTAGACAGAGGGCGGAAAAGTGTTCAGAGTGGACACCAGCATGGATGATGATGCCACACACAAGACTGGTGAAGCTCCTGAAACTTAGATATAAGGAAGCAGAGAGGCCCTCCATCTAATTCCCATCTGGTTGACTGGGAACTTGAAATAGAAACAGAATGGAGGAGCTACCAGAGAGATCACGAAATACTAACATGACTTTTCTGTAGTTAAACTTTTTTAGAAAGACAATTGTAGGGGTGGGGAAAGAGGGAGAGGATGTCAAATATACAATTTCATCTGTAAGTCTTTGTTTTTAATTAAATTTATCGGGGTGACAGTTGGTAACAATTACATAGGTTCTAGGTATACAATTCTGCAGTATATTGTCTATATACTGCATTGTGTGCTCACCACCCAGAGTCAGTTCTCTTTCCATCACCATATACAGTGATCCCTCGTTTTTCGCGGTGAATGGGGACCAGAACCTTCTGTGAAAGCTGAAAAACCACGAAGTAGGATTTGCCCCTAGGAATTTTCTCATCGGTCGATGTTGCACCGGAAACCAGTCACGCGCCTTTATGAGAGCCTGTGGTATGTACTCTGAGTCAGCTCATCTCTTTGTTTGACATGCAGGGATCCTGCTCTCTCGCGCATCCACATGAAACAACGCTCCTTTCCGCCATGTGGCTGCCGACATGGTTGTATTTTTTCATTTTTATTTTTTGATGAATATTTTGGGGAAACCCGCGAAGCACTGAAGCCGCAAAACATGAAGCGCGAAGTGGCGAGGGAACACTGTATTTGATGTCCCCTCCCTCCTCCCCACCCCTCTCCCCCTTCGCTGACATTTGGATGTGACTTTTGAAGCTTGAGGAATGGAAGGGGAAGGCGCTCTCAGTTCTGTGTTCCTGGTTTCCTGTGGAAGCCTAGCCCATCACAGTCCTAGATCAGGGTGCAGGACAGAGCGGCAGCCAGACCTGGGCCAGGAACTCAGGTCGCTGAGACCTGCCCGCTTCCTCCTTGGCACACTGACGCCCAATCGCTGCGGTGCCCGGGGCTGTCACCTCCCACCGCGATTAGGCCCGAAGCCCGCCTCCTTGAGGGCTGTCATCAGTCCGTCAGCCCCAGCCAACACCCTCCATGGGCCTAAGCCAAGGGCGGCCAGGGCGTGCCGCAGCCGAGAGAGCACAGTAAGACGGGTGTGTGTGCGTGTGCGTGTGTGTGTGCATGCGCGTGCGCGCGCCTTCCGGCTGACTCCTGACACGACCAGTTCCCTGCGGGACCTGGAGCCGCAGCTAGGCTGGCGGGGCAGGCTGGGCCTCGTCTCCTCTCACACTTGCTCTCACCTCCACCTCTGTCCGGTGCTACCTCTCCAGCTCTTAAGTCCTGTCCTCCACCCTGCGGGGCAACCCAGGATCGCTGCTCCCTCGGGCTGCTGCCAGCCTTGGCCAGCGCTGGTGCAAAGCCCAGCTCCGCACTCCTGTTTCACCCCAGCCTCCTTTCTGTGACTTCCAACAGCCCATCGCTGGCACGCAGCCCCCTGACACTTAGTTGTTAGCCGTGAGAGTTGTGGCTAAGTCTCCTGAGTATTGTGATTCTTCCCTAAGGAGAAGGGCCCCATTTTGTGCTTTTCTTTTGCCTCTCGTATATTAATTGTTCCTGAGAGACACGCAGCACACTTCAAATGAGAGGATGGGCTAGCCCACGCACTTCTCCAATTCAAGGGACATTTGAGACAAAGAGGAAGAGCTGATTGTCACCAATGACAGTGATCAAGAGTTACAAGTATGAGGAGGAGAAAAGCCAGAGTCACCATGTCTCTGAAATTCCAGAAAACTGGAATACTTCTTTCAGATATGGCTACACTTTTCTCTTGTTGGCTTAGCGTCTTTCCTCCGGCAGTTGTGTTAATCTGGTTGGTTGGTTGGTTACTTCTCAGGTCTTACCTGTGTCCACCTAGAGGAAAAGGTTGTCTCGCACAGTTGGCACGTGTAGCCCTTGGGCATCAGCACAGTACTCATTCTTTCCAGAAACAGTAGGATTTGCTTTGACCATTGCTGATTCTTCTGAGTACAAAAATAACTATAAAAAAGTTGTATGGGGGAAGCCGGGATGGCTCAGTGGGTTAAGTGCTCACTTTGCAGTGCTGGGGACCGGGGATCCAGTCCCGGCCCCGGCCTGTGCAGAACCATGTGCTGGGCTGGGAGCTCCCCCAGTTCAGTTCTCTCTCTGTCTCTGTCTCTGTATCTCTCTCTCTCTTTCAAAAACAAAAATAAATAAATAAAAATCTATTAAAAAAAAAAGTTCTATGAAATAACATAATTCTACAGCAAGGAAATGGACATGTGGAATAGGCCCTTACTCTCTCTTTCTTATTTCTGCATTGTGTAGGTAAGTATCTATTGCACTGTTACCTCTGTAATAATGGGGCCAAAGTACTCCACATATTTAAATGAGTAAATAACCAGGGGTAGTATATTCCAGTGGTTCAGAGCACAGGGCTTGGCATCAGAGGCCTGGATTCCTGACTTGGTCACAAGTGCTGTGACTTCGCTGTGAAATCTGGACAATCACACTATCTCTTTCATGAGGCTGTTTTGAAGATTAAGTGAGATGAAGCATGCAAAGTGCCCAACACAGTTCTTGGCATGCAGTAAGTGCTTAATACATGTTAGATTCCCTTCTCACTAGTACGACAGCCTAGGGTTCTGGACCTGGTGCCAACTTAAAAATACCAAAGCCTGATATATTGAAAGGAAAAGAGAACAGTAACTCTTCGTTGAGGACCTGCTATGATCCAGGTCTGTGCTATACCAAAGTGTGTAAGACACACTTCAGCCTCAAGGACCTCGTGATTGCACTGGGGAAAAAGCTAATACAATATTAGGTAGGTTTGAAAGAATATAAATAAAGGTTAAAAGGCTGTGGAGACAGAGAGAGAGTGTGTGTGTGCTAGAACATGGGTGGGCAGGGAGGTGAAATCATGCAGATGCCAGTGGGCTATACTAAGCTCCTGGGGATTTAAGTCCCATGCCCTCGGGATGAAATCTAAAATCTCTACTATGGCCAACAGGGCCCTGCACGGTGTGGCCCGCCTCGCTCCAGCCTTATTTGGGGCCACTCCGCCACTCACATAATACATTCGTCTTCAGTTCTTCAAACGTCAGGAAGTCATGGCGCAGGTCACCTTGTCAGCTGTGCTCCCAAGCCCTAAGCCAGCACAGGCGGCAGCTGCCTGCAGGGGGCGCCTTGCTCTAATTCACACACACAGGCACTAAACGTGGAGCTGTGTGCCCTTCGCTCTCTCTGGAAGACCCCTCCATTCTTCTCCAGCTCCTGCTGTCTTGAAGTCTGCACATAAACGCCAGCTCAAAAAGCATTGCCTGACTCCCAGTCTGAATTGGGTGCTCCTGTTACCCTTGTCAATAGCGCCCCGTGCTTTTTGCTTCATGACCTTTCTCAGTTGTAAGAACACATTAGCTTGTACGATTATTCATTCGTCAGCTGCCCATCTGACAGCCCGTGAGCTCTTCATCCCTATCTGTTTTCTCCCCGGGCCCTCTCTCTGGCACCTAGTATAGTAGCTCAGCAGAGCAGAGCTCAAAGAAGTTAGTTCCTTGTCCTCTGTATGTTCTCACTTATATGTGGAATCTAAAAAACAAAACAAAACTCATAAGTACAGAGAACAGACTGGTGGTTGCCAGAGGCAGGGGTGAGAGTGGGGGAAATGGGTGAAGGGAGGTCAAAACACACAAAAACTTACAGTTCTAAGATAAGTAAGTCCCAAGGATGTAATGTACAGCATGATGACTATATTAACAACACTGTATTGTGTATTTGGAAGTTGCGAAGAGAATGAATCTTAAAAGTTCTCATCACAAGAAAAAAATTGTAACTAGATGATAGATGTTAACTAGACTTATTATAATCATTTCATACTATATACATATATCAAATCATTATGTTGCATACCTAAAATGAATACAATGTTATATGTCAATTATATCTCAATAAACATTTGTTTCATTGACTGTTCTCATTAAATGAAAATAACAAGAAGATATTGAGGGCATCTGGTTATATTGATTAATGGAGATGTTGTGTTACTAAATTCATCTATAAAATGAAATAGTGATAAACATTGCCTGAGTTTTCTCCTGTCGCTTAAATCCTAAATTCATAGGCTGAACATTGAATCCTCCCTTCTTTTCAAGAAAATCTGCTTTTATAGATCTGAATCCCATCCTGAAAGTGTCATTGTTACTTTCTTTGCATTGTACACCAAATGTGTTACAACTTCATATCCGTGGTCCCCATGAAACAGTCTTTAAATTTTCGTTTTAAGAGACCATGTAGGTAGACATCACCTTTAAAACATGATGTGAAAATTTTTAAAGTAAGCAGCCTGCCGTGGAAATTGAGACATCTGGCTTTCCTTGAGAAATCAGAAGAGCTGGGCCCACACTGCTACCTTCCAACCAAGCAATGAACTAATAATAAAGAGAAATTTGGAAATTCGCTTCTTAAGTAAAGGGATGAATGGAAGAGGAGACTGCCGGGAAGAGAGGAGGGCAGCTAGGCTTGGTTGAGGAGGAGTGTGTGGGTAGGCGAGGTGGCCGCGGGCGTCCCAGGGGGAGCAGATGGCGTAAGTGAAGGTTTGGAGGGCTTGCTTGCAGGTCCTGTCGGAGGACGGGCTGACTCACTTGAGCAGAGGGTTCTTTGGGGGACACTTGACAGGAGTAGTGTGTTTAAGGCATATGACAAAACGAGTGTGAAGGACCCTGCATGTCAGGACGAGTGGTTCTGACTTGGAAGATATTTGCATAAAGGAGCAATAACGACTCCATGGAGTTGGGGAAGGGTGAGCTGAAGGCACCGACCAGACGGATGGAAAGGAAAGGCGGCCGGTTGGGAGGCTGGTGCCGTGGTCTGAGTGCGAGATGATGACGTCCCCGACCAGGGCAGTGGCAGTGGGTGGGGGAGATGTAACCGGTGAGGGGATGTTGCAGGTGGAGAGTTGGTTAGACCAGGTAACCCTTCCCTGGCTTTGGAGAGAAAAGGGAGGGAGGCCCAAGGAAAGCAGGAGGCAAGATGATTCCAGGGTCTCCAGCCAGGGAACAGAGGGAAGGACCCAACAGTGATGTCAGGAGGGCATGCCAGAACTGGGGGTGATGTTCTCAACCTGCATCCCGATGCAGGGAGTTCATGGCACCGGAAGGCCAGCCAAGAGCTGGAGGTGCCAACCTCAAACTTAGGGAAAGGGTCCCGAATGGAGCTGTGGCGGCGAGAGGTGAAGCTGTGAGTGGGGATGGGTGACATATGGAGGGAGGAGTGTGGAGGAAACCACCGTGGTTGGGACTGGCTGTCCCATCTTGTAGGAGGCAAGAGCAGGAGGAGGGGCTGCCCCGGAGGCAGAGAGGACTGTGGGAGATGGAACATAGTACCAGGAATGGGTGACATCACATGTGACAAGGAGTCCTGGAGGGCAGGACCCCCATGAGCTCTCTCCTTTCCGGACTGGTAAGTCACCAGTGACCTTTCAGAGTGGAGCTGGGACGGAAGCCAGAGCGCCAGGAGTTAAGCAGTGGAGTGGGTGACACGGACGTGTTAGAGCAGGTGCAGATCACTTGTTCAAGGAGTTTGTCCATAAAAGGAGGGGGGACACAAATACAGAGGCACCAGGGGACACATCCCCTGGCTACACCACTGCTCCCTGGGCCTCAGAGGACCATGCCTGCAGTTTGCCAGGGGCCTCAGTGTCTACATAGGTCCCTGCATGCCCACGCCTCTGTAGGACTTAGCCCAATCCAGGGACACACAGGAAGAAAGCTGCGTGGGATGTGTACCCCTGCCCAAGAACTGCCTTTGTGGATGAGAAAGGACCAAAGTACTTGCTGGTCAAAGGGGTGCTGGGGACAGCCGGGTCGTGAGGGAAGGGTGTGCTTACTTCTTGATAGGAGCTCAGGGGAGGTTACAGTCTGCAGGGTCAAGAGTCTGAAACACAGCTGAGGCCTGAGAACTGGGGGAGAGTGTCAGATCTTTGTTCAAAGTGAACGTCCCTCAGGCCAGTCTTTAAAAATACCCTGGCAGGGACCCTGCTCTTTCCATGAAAGCTAAGAGCCCAGCAGCTATTCTCACCCACTGTCCCTGATACCATCTGGGGACAGGACAAGCAATTCAACAACTGTGTCCTCTCCCTGAAACCGGGAGAGCTGATGCGTATCTCCGGTAATCTCCTGCCACTTTCCACAGCCCTCAAGCGAGGCCTGGGCTATGTATAGCTGGAGGCGGGGCTGGGTACTGGCACGTGGTGTGTCCAGGCAGGAGGCGGGCGGGGGAACGGAGCAGCTATGTTATGAGATTCAGGTTGAACACTGGGGCCCCTGGGAGCTAGAGTGGGTGGCCTCTGAAAGACCCTTAGGGAAGAGGGAGGCTGTTGATTGTGTTGGGGGGGGCACTTTGGTGCTATCACCTTGGTCAATGCCAAGGAAGAGACCCCAAGGGCCAACACTCCATGTTCTCTCCACTCCACCACATTAGAGGCACTATAAAAACAACAGCAACGATAAAAGGAGCATCTATGAGCTGCTTATTACATGCCAGACACTGCTCCCATGACTGCTGTGAATTACCTTCTTGAATCTCCCCAGATGAAGCAAATGTTTGCAGATGAGGAAACAGAGACACAGAGAAGTTAACCAACGTACCCAGGGCCACACAGCACCAACATGACACAGCTGGGAGTCCAGCCCCGGGGCACCAGAGCCTAAGTGCTCACCCGTTGCATTCTACACCCGGGCCTCACAGGGACCTACGTGCAAACCCTGGCCCTGCTACTTGTCAGCTGTGAGACTCTGAGCAGGTCGCTGCCTCCCTGAGCTCAAGTTTCCACTCTACAAAGTGAGATCTAATTCTTACGGGAGCCACATGAATACAACGGCTTAGTGACTGTCTGTTCCCTATGAATTCATTGCCAGGGAGCCCACCGTTCTCGAACCTGAGCCCACACCTGGAGGGAAGCCTTGTGAAGACACAACTGCTGGGCCCACCCCAGACTTTTTAAGCCAGCAGGTCTGGGACGGGACCCACAAACCGGCATTTCTGACAAGGTCTCTGACCATCTCCAACACACAACCCCAGTCTCACTGGGTAGCCCTGAGTGATGTCCACTGTGACTGAAGCTGGGGCGGCTGTTCTTGGAGGCCAAGGTTTTGTTCTTTCGATAGTAAAAATATTGTCGCAATGGGATCTTTTTTTTTTTAAGGCTTATGACTGACATCAAGCTGGGCCATTTTCTTTCCCCATTTTTCTCAGCAGAGTTGTGTCTGAGAGCCTGTGAAAACGTGATCTGGTGGCTCAAACCCTGACCCGCTCTGGGAGCCCCCTCCCCAGCTTCCCTGTGAAGAGGCCCACAAGGTAGTCACCGCATGCCTGCAGCCAGCGACAGAGCCTCCCCATGTCTTACTAAACCTTCCATGGATCGATGCACCTCGTAAGAGACATGGCGGAGGCAGGGGTCCGCTGATGGGAAGTCCTCCCGAATGTCAGATAACGACGGGAGGAACAGGTTTTTGATTTGTCCCCCTCCCCCCATGGCACACATTAAAAAGCAGGAGAAGAACCTGTTACACATTGGCTCAACTTTACAAAATGTCTGACTGGTGTTTATTCTGCTAACATCAGCTAATGACAGCAAATGCTACAGAGAACTAAGCAGAGAGCGGTCGTTGTCGCATATGTAATCATTCCAAAAACAGCCCAGAGCAGCAGACGTGGGCTGGTGGTTTTACACATGCCACCTCCTTTCTTAAGACCCCTGTGATGAGAGCGTTGTGGTTTCTATTTTACACAGGAAGGAAGTGACCTGCCTGTGGCCCCACGGTCGTACGAGGACAGCGCAAGGACTCAAACCCAGGTGGGCCTACCCTCAAAGCGTGTGTGTGTGTTCATGCTGGCAGGTGACATTGCGGGCTGCACTTTACATGCTACACTCACTTTCGCCTTTCAGTCTGCGGGGCAGGGTGCTTTTACTTCCTTCATAAATAAATCGGGTGAGGCAGCTAGAATTCCAGTCCTGACACTCTGGCTACAGGCCCCCATGCTCTCATCCATGACATTCTACTCCCCCGACACTGGGACCTCAGAGAGACCTGGGTGGGCCCAAATCTTGGCTCAGCTACTTGTCAGCTGTGAGCCCCCGAGCAGGTGACGCTCGCTGGGTGTCCTGAGCCAGGGTGGCTGCACGTGTCACTGGAAGGTGGAGGCAGGTGAGCGTGTGAGGGAGGACCTGTGGGCCCACCTCCTTGCCAGCACACAGCAGATGGTGGAGAGCCCGGCCTGCCGCGGGCACCGGACAGCAGGCGGGCGGGCGGGCGCTTCGGGAGCAGGCTTTCAGCGCTCAGCAGCGGGTCTGGCCGGCCCAGCCCAGCCCAGTGCGCGGCAAGGGGCCCCACCGGCCGCTTTCCTGCGGGGCTGCCCAGACAGGCGCAGCTTATCTGGATGGAACCACATCCAGTTTCTAGAAGAGGGAGCCTCAGAGGCCTTGCTCTGCTGGCTCGGTACCTTGAGGAGCTGGCACCCCACCTGTGTGGAACGAAACCATGTCGAAACCTGATGATGCACAAGTAGGAGACTGCTCTGGGCCCTCCCCCTTCTCTCTGTCTAGAAACAATAAAATAAATCTCTAAAAAAATAAAAATGTATTACTTTGAGAGGAGGTCTACCTCGGGGATATGACGACTAGACATCCTATTTGGGCTCACATATTATTGAGGGCTTTGGGGGTGGACAGTAACGAGAGAAGGTTCCAATAGTGTAAAACCTTCCTAAATCAACAGCATATTCATCCTTTCCTAAAATCTCTATTTCCCTATAGTCTATACGTGGGAGGAAGAATTTACCTATAATCAACTCAGTGCATACACTTACAGTAGCCCTGTTTGTCTCTTCACCATCTCGCCCCAAGCACCAGTTTTCTTCCAGAGACGGGCACAGCACACTCCTCCCATAGGTAGGCAGCACCAGGGCACTGGGAGGAGCAGTGTAAGAGGGCACATGCGCGCACATCTTCTGCGCGAATCCTGGCTCTTGGGTGAGGATTCGCTCTCAAAGCCAAACCAAAATAAGCCTGACCTCATAGGGTTTTCCAGAGCGCAGCAGGTGCGTGTTTGGAGAAGGCTGCTTTGGGGCTGTGAACAGTTGGAAGAAATACCCAAATCCTGTGTGTGACGCTATTCTCTGCCCCATATTCCCACATGGTTCCATCTGGAGATTTACTTGACTCCAGAAACTAACTTCACTTTGCTTTCCTCTCTTGGGGCTTAGAAAACCACTGAGACAGTCGCCAACTATAAGGAAGTTTGAAGGCATGGTCAGTCTTATAGCTGGGGAGGTAAGTTCTTTGATAAGGAGACATTTAAGCATAGAACTAAAGGAGTGAGTTCTTTTTCTGTTGTTTTTGACAGACAGAGAGACAGAGATGGAGAGAATTGGGAAGGTCCAGAGCAGTCTCCATAGTTGCATGTCATTAGTTTTCTACATAGTTTTATTCCACAGGTGGGTGCTGGGCTGTGCAGGGCAGGAACTGGCCTGGGGGGAGGGGGGTTGAGCTGAACTGAGGGCCTCCCACATGGGAGGCTCACCCTGGTGAGAACCGAACTGGGGGCACACCCCAGTTCAGCATATGGGTCTGCACGGGCCGGGGCCAGGATTCGATCCTTGGTCCCCAGGGCTGCAAAGTGAGTGCTCAACCCACTGAGCCATCCCAGCTTCCCCAAGAAGTGAGTTCTTCTCATCAGTAAGAGAGGAACATCTTACATATCAGGGGCTATGTCATTAGCATTTTGTAAGTAAGTGGCACATGAATATTTGATGAATAAATCCATGGATGAATATTTCTGTTTGGGTGTTCACAAGACGCTTTCCCATCGTTTCCCATTAAATCTGTTAACATCTTAGTATTCCACATTCATACATCTCCAGGGTTCCCAGCTTTGTCATTTCTTTGGAGGAAAAGGGCAAAGTGACACAGAAAAATAGATGCTTTTCTTCTTTTTCTGAAAGTAAATCCTACCCCCTGACCCAAGATTACTTGGAAAGGCACCTTCTCATTTGGCCTCAGAAAGCCCCGCAATTCAACTTGAAACCTCCCTAGTAGGGAAAGGCTTCCCATGGGTCCAGATTGTCCCCTTCTAAGGAGGCCCAAAGTGTTAATCACCAACCGTGTGAGGGGACAGGGAGAACCCTGGGAGGCCTGGCTGAGTCCCAGAGCAGCCCTGAACACCTGCAGCCCCAGCGCCAACTTAAATGAACATGCCAGCTGTTCTCCACGCCAGAGGTGTGCCCACAGGTCCAGCATCCTTCCGGAGAGCCAACAGACCAAGAGCAGGCGGAACACGACGACCCTGGTCACCTGAAAAGTTCCTCCAGCCCAAGAGACCGGTCAAGGGCCTTGCAGACATTAAGGTCCTTATCAAACATTAACAGTATCTGGCAGGATGAGACCCAGACACTCTCGTTGTTGAAAACTCCTTACGTGATTCCGGTAAGCAGCCAAGGTTGAAAGACACCTTTGCAGCTGGCCAAGAACATGTTCTCAATTTCCAGTGACCGTGAAGGGAATTAGCATTTGAAAGGCACTGGCTGCATTTCAGGCACTCGTTAGACACTTAATTTTCTAAATAGTCACCAGCATAAAAAATAACGCCTGATATGTGTACAGCGTCTTCTAATTTTACGAGACATTCTTTTTCATCTGCTTTCATTTAATTTTTTTTTAATTCCCTGAGATGGGAACTACATGATTGATTTTATAGATCCGGGCCTTTACTCTGGACCTAAGAGTACAGGTAAGAGAAGTTGAGGTTCAGGCGCTGTGACCTCCAGTGGTCTTTTTTGCCAGGCACTGCTCCCCCATCTGGGGTTGGATATGAGGTGGCCACGCTTGTAAAGCGCACATATGAGTCATGCCAGTGACACCGGGCATGCTGCAGTGTCTGAAGAGGTCCTGTCACTCCCAACCAGAGTGAATAGAGAAGGGGGTTCCGTCTATGAGTAGCCTTGACAGACTGAGAGCCATGGTGTCAAGAGACTTGTTTAAATAGCAGCAGAGCCCAGAGGCCACCTCGCACAGGATGCTGAGTTTCGTTTCTGCTTAGAGTCGAGGATGCAACCAGATTCCCCGCCCCCATCGGGCCTCCTGGATAATCTGTGCTAGAATCACCATCTGGAAATTACTAGAAAATAATCTGTCTCTCACCCTGAATCATTGGTCATAACCCTAACCCTTCCTGTTGGTAGACAGACCATTTGCAATCATTTGCACAAGATGGCCCTGCCACTTAATAGCTAAGAGGGCTTCCGGAGAAAGCCACCAGGCAGGTCCCTGTGTGGATGGCAGCAGCTTTTAGGTGGGAAGCTAAAGTGGGGCCCCCTTTAGCAGGAAGAGCAGAAGGCCCCCATGAAGGGAACCCTGAGGGGCACTCCTGGACCTCCCACCCTAGCTGAGGCCTTGTTGAAAACCAACAGGAACAGCAGGTCCACCTGATGTATAACTACCACCATGGTATTTCTATTGCTGTCCCGAGACCCCTGGTTGCCTGCAGTCCAAGGGACCTGACTCACCCCCAAAAATTAACCCACTTTTACTGTCTACAATGTGGAAAGCATTGCTCGTTCATCATCCATTCACAAATTCATTCATTCATTTATTCACACTAAGATTACTGAGAGTTTGCTAAGATCAACAGATATTTGATGAATTAATATTTCTATTCAAGGATCCACAACACTTATTTTCATTTCTAAAGCACTCACTAACCTGTCGGAGAAAGTCCCGCATAGTTTCTCCTAATCCAATAAATGTACATAGAATCCACCCCTCCCCTTTACCACAGGGGACACGTTCCAAGACCCCCAAGTAGATGCCTGAAAGCACAGATAGAACCCTCTATACACACTATTTTTTCTATACATTCACACTTATGATAACATTTAATTTATTAGGCATGGTAAGAGATATACAACAATAACTAAAAATAAAACAATAATTATAGCAATATATTGTAACAAAAATATGTGAATGACTTTGGGCCCATTACTAAGTAAAATGTTACTTGAACACAAGTGCTGTGATTCCATGACAGTTGATCTGATAACCAAGATGGCTACTAAGGGACTTGCGTGTCTGGAGACATGCACCGTGGATACAATGGACAAAGGGATGACTCGCAGCCAGAGCAGGACGGAGCAAGACAGCAACTGCCTTTATAATTGTGCTGACACCTCAACAGAAAAGTGGGGAAAAGGCATAGAAAAATAATTCATGGAAGAAAAAATGTAAATGGAAAAGGAAAATAATTTTATGGAGAAAAGTTCAATCTAGCTAGAACTCAAAGAACAGTTATTAAAATAGCAGTGAAAATCTTAAAAGACAGATTTTAAAACCCCTGAAAATGGTGCTAATATTGAAAATAGAGAAGTTACTTTAAAACTATATATAGTCATATGATGGAATACTATGCTGGCCTTAATATTATGTTTGTAAAGGCTAGAAAACTATTTAACAATATAAGAACACTCGCAACATACTGAAATGGAAAAAAGCAAGAAACAAAACTATAAATGGTTTAAACCCAATTTAAACATGTGTGTTTATTCATAGAACACCGGGAGGGAACATCAGCACATTAACTATGGGTATTTCTGGGTGGCCATTTTATTGCCTTCTCTTCCCCCTGCCCCCCACATAGTCTATCATTTCTAAATTAGCGTGTGTTGTTTTGTGGATGAAGAGTGCCCAACCAGAAATCAGGATGACAGCTCTGCACGTCACATCGAGACAAGGCCACAGCTATGAAACGAGGGGTTCAGAACAATCAAGATGCTTCTGAGTCGCCAACACTTCATTCATTCAACAAGCATTTACAGAATATCTCTGCAGGACTGTGGAGCCTGTGCCCACCCCGGGGCTCTCTAGAGCTAGACTCCAGTCAAAGTGGGGTTGGGTGCCTCCTGAAGCCATTCTACCCGCTTTCTGCTTAAGCTTTTGGTGGCCTTACATCCACTCCCTTCTCCCCTTCCTCTTCTCAAGCCCTGTTCTCACACAGAACTCACACTTGGTCAGAGGGAGGTATAAATGACTGGCAACGTCTTCGAGAACTAAGTAGGGAGAAACCTCTTACCCTAAAGAAATGAGGCGCTCACGGTCAATTTTAGGCAAAAGCGCTCAGAAGCTTTGCTCTGGCGTTTCCCTCCCCTCCCCTTGCTTATTGGCCTGGTAAACACTCGTTTTCACAGACCAGTTCTCCCTGTCACGCCTTCCACGTCTCTCCCAGAGCCTGCCCCCCTGCCCTCTGCACCCCCAGAGGACCTTGTAAGTTGCCCCATCACACTGTAGGGTCTTGTTTGTAGGTCTTCTTCCCTGTTAGGTTGGGAGCCACCTGAATGTCTCGTGTTCCTTGTATCCATGGCATTCACCCCATGGCCCAGCCTAGAGTAAGGGACAGATGTGGGGCTGATTGGACGCCATTCCAAGGCCCCGAGTCAGGCAGTGGCCTCCTGGCCCCGTGGATGGGGCTGTTTCTGGGTCTTCTCACTGCCACCCCCTCAAGCAGCAAAGTAAACACAGCTGACCATGGTGCCTTTGGATGGTCGCCAGCATGGGATAGGCCTGAGGTGACAAGTGGTGAACTTCGAATCCCTAAACTTGCAACCCCTAAACATCCCTCAGCATGTTTTTAACCTGGGGGAGGCAACTCATCCCAGGAGAAGGAAATCAGTTTTATTGGTTGGGATCAAAATGTTTAACGTTGTTTCGTGGGTGCGTGCGTGCGTGCGTGCGTGTGTGTGTGTGTGTGTGTGTGTGTGCGCGCATTACGGTAACGTCACAAGCCCAGCCCCAGCTCTCCCTGTGCCGTCTGCCCATGGTGGGCCTCTGCTGGGAGCGGCCTTCTCTTCTCCTGCCGTCCCCGACAGCACAGCCCGGGAGGGACAGCCTGTTGTCCTCAGGGGGGGCTTGGGGCCCAGGGGGGCCGTTTTGACATGTGCAGGCTCCCATCTGTCCGCTCTTCCCACCCAGGGGTTTCCTGGAGCCATTTTTGCCCTGGGTTCTGAGAAACAGGCTGCAGCTGACAGGTATCCCAGCAAAGGCCCGCCCCTGGTGACCCGCCTTCCCTAAGGCTGCCAGCCTCCTCCCTGGCTCGGACCAGGGCATCCATCATACCTCCAGGGTCAGGGGCTTCCCGGCCCTGTTGGCGACACAGTGGCATCGTCAGTCCCCGGCCATGGGTTGTGCCACTCTTGAAGCGCTCCAGGGTGTGCAACAACCTTTGCACACTGTCTCACTGATTCCAGCAGGAGGGCAGGAGAGCGGCCTAGACAGCCATTGCCTGCCCTCATTGTGTGACCCTGGGCAACGTAGCCGCTCTGTGCCTCAGTTCCCCTACGTCATAGAAATATTGTAAGGGTTAAACCAGCTAACACAGACAATGTGCTTAAAACAGACCCTGCACACAGTAAGCGTTCACTACATGTTAATTGTGTCTGATCATCTCATAAGCACATGTCATGACTATTATCATAGAGTATAATATCAACCCCATTTCTGACCCCAAATTCTTTCCCCACCCCCGCCCCCAACCCCATGAAAGCCACTCCAGTGTCAGGGGCTCATGGGGGGTTGCCTACCTCCTGTGCCAAACTTCTCCCTCATCAGTCTGCCGGGCAGCCTGGAGGAACTGTGAGCCCAGGGGAAAGATCGTTCATGTGTGTGTGTGTGTGTGTGTGTGTTAGTATAATAGGGAATCCTTTTTTTTTTTTTTTGGAGTTCTAAGTTAACCGGATGGTGATAAGCATGTCTGGTAGAATCGTTAGGCCTTTAATTACATCTTTCATAGAAATCTCTCTCAATATCTGAGTAGAGCAGTGTGAGCTGGAGATGGAAATGTGAGGGAGGATTTCGCAGGCTAAGCAGCAGCCTGCGATTTTCCCGTGTGTGATCTATGCAGCAAAGGCCTAAGAACAGTCCAACCCACAGAGGGAACCGAACTTCCGCGTTCAGCCCTCAGGAGGGAGCCTGAGGAAGAATGCAGGGGTAGAGGTGGTTACTTCAAAAGTGCTCGCCCTTCTGTCCACTGGAGCTCTCTGCAGTGACCACGTGGCCACATAGGAAAGAACCCCTCTGACAACAGGTGTTTGTAGGATGATCGGGGCGCTTGGGATGCTGAGGCGCTTTTTAAATGATCACAGCTGGACTGGTGTACTTGGGGTGGTTTCCCTGGATCTCACTACAGCCAAATCCATGTGGGTTTTATATGGCAGTTCTGTTCACGTATGTGACTCCGTGAAGCTTTCTGATGGTGCCGGCTAAGAAACTGCTGTAATTCTCACAACACCCTTTTCACAGGTCTGTGCCTGGGCTGGGCTGGGCTGGACTGAGCGCGGGGACCGACAAGAGACGCTGGTGACTCCTGGGAGTGAGGGCACCTGCAGGTGCTCCTGAGTCTCAGCAACCTTAACCTTCCCCAGGGCAGCTGCAGGAAGAGCTCCCAGGGCTCTCGGCCGGGGTTCGGGAATGAGCCCCCGTGCCAGGTTCGCAGATGGGCCACATAATGCAGACAAGATAGGAACTGACCCCAGCCCCTGCCCTAAACTCACACTGAGAACTTTCTGAGGAAAAAAGAAGTTCCCACGAGTGCGTGGGCAGCCCAGGCCTTCCCGTGTGCACACTGTGTAACATTCACTGAACCACAGGGCAGGAGCCGGCTTAGTGACATCCCCCATCTGACCCACAAACAGAGGCAAGGTGACATGGCCCCTGCTGCTCCAGGATCCAGGTTGGGGGAGACTTGAGTGAGCAAAGACTGGGGAATTAGCACACCCGATGAAACCCGCCTGTCACCCCTGAATTTCACGTCAGCCAGTCCTTTAAACCTTAGTTTTTAGCCTTTTCTCAGAAAAACGGTGGCTGGGACTATTGCCCTTGAATAGTCACTAGGTGACAGAGTTACAGTCAGACCTAGGTGTTGGGGACATGTGCCACTGTCCCCACTGGCAGCGTCTGGGCCCAGCCTTGTCCACACACCCCTGCTCTGCAACCAGGATACCTTCATGAGACCGGAATGCAGCGAGGTTTCAGGGCAGGTTGCCTGCTCCGCCCTGCCCACCACGTCCCACCCGCAGGCCGGCCCAGGCTCCTGGGGCCCGCACCCGCTCAGCCCGCCCCGCCCCCGCTTACCTCCAGCACGATTTCTTTCAGCTGGAACTGTTTCTGAGCAACTTTGTCCGAAGACACGGGCTGGTGGTAGTAGAGACAGAGCAAGTCGTACTTCTTCAGCACCTGCTTGAAGTTCTTCTCCGTGAGACTCACCACGCGGTCCTTGCCGTCGTACGTGGGGAAGTTCAGCCCCTCTTCTGCCCTGCAGGAGGACAGCAGGTAGACCGCCACGACAAACAGGTGCGTCCTCATCATCGGGGAAGTGGCTGGGCTCTCTTTCCCGGAGACACTGAGGGCGGGAGAGAGGAGACTCGTTGAGAGGGGCTGGGGAGCAGAGAGGCTGCCGTCGCCTCTCCTGCCCGTGCTGGGCCCCAACCGGCTCCTCACCTCCTCCGGTCCAGCTACTGTAGTCACGGGCTCAGGAGAAGGGAGCAGCAGAGGCTCACACACACACACACACACACGTGTGCAGCGCTGGGAGCCAGGCTGGGCAGCCAAGCCCCAGATACCTCGCATAGCTCTGCCCAGCCCCTGTCTCATCAGGAACTCCATTTTTAGGATGCACTTGTTTCAGGCTAAAAATAAATCATGGCATGAATTAAAAACTTTGATACGCCACCATTGAGGGATTTGCTGATACAGTCGTCAGAGGGGTGGGGACAGAGAAGGCAGAAGGAAGAGAGGAGGCCAGGAAGGTCAAGGGAGGGAATGAACTCCGGGGGCGGCGGGGAGAGGGACGGGACTGTGGCACCAAGTGGCAAATGGAGACGTGAGCGTGTGCGCAGCGCCGCTCACACATTATGGACTCGGCGTCTTATCTAGGGAGGCTTGTCACTCCTTGGGGACAGCTCATCCATCCCCTGCCTGCTCCCTACTGACACGGGAATAAGAGGAGGCCCCGAAGTGGACTTTATGTTTTTCCTTTCCTACCTCCTGTCCCCTTTGCTTAGAAGCCCAGCCCTTCAGGGACACCCTTTCCCGCCAGCCCCCCACATACAGGGCACCAGGGACACTGCCCTGCCCAGGGTCACAGATTCCCCCCTACGACTTCTGCCCACAGCTGAACTCTGCCAACATGGGAGGACACACACCCCCATTGTAAAGTTAAATGAAATACACATCAACAATCTACGTCAGAAACTCAGAGGTGTTCCGCCATCATCTCTGCCAGAGTTCTCTTTTCTACATTAACTCCTAAAGTGTCCTCTCTGCTCCTTTCCTCTTAGACAGACTGGGGTAGAGGGTCTCGAAGCTGGACAGATGAGCGTTCACACACCACCCCCCTGCCTCTTAGTAGCTGAATGAACTTCAGAGGGTCAATCCCCCTCTCCGAGCCTCAACTCCCCCCCACGTCAAGTGGGACTCATCGTGACTGGGTGGTAAGGTTTGGAATACACAGGTGGAAAAAGCGTGGTACCAAGCAGGGGCCCAAACGCGGTGGCCATTGCACTCGTCCATTCTCACGGGCGATGCCGGAACATAAGCTAGGATGCTAATCATACTTGCTAGTTCCTAGGAGCAGTGGCCCATTTTCTCCTTGATTCCGTCAGGCAGTTGAGGCAGGAGTCAGTGCCCTTTGCAGATGAGCTAGCAGCAAAGACAAAACTCATAGAGACCAGCGCTCTGTCTGAGACGGTCACGAACTGCCCACCTGAGGGTTCGCTCTGCCTCACAGCCTGAGCGCTGACTCAAGCCATTTCTCACGGGGCCCCTTGGCCATCTCTTGTGATCAAAGGACAGGTCTCTTCGCCCTTTATAGCCGTCTACGGCTGTTCTGATTCAGGTCGACCTTTTGTCTTCCCTGCGTTGGGACAGCTTTGGGAAGGGCGACGGCGCTGCCGTGAACTGCAGGGGTCAGAAGGCAACGAGCCGGCAGTGGGCTCCGTGGGGGAGGCCAGGCCCCCTGTGCAGCCCGAGGGCCCGGTGCTGGGAGTCAGGCCGACAGGGAGTTGTTTGCGGGCCCTTACTTTCCGGTCCAGGAAGCCGGGACCTCGGAGAACCTATCCCTGAAACCCATGACAGCGTTCAGTTCTTTCTCATGGTGACTTCTCTGTGCTGTAACAGATGGAGCCAAGAATAGCCGCTCGGAGGCGTGGTTGGCTTCCAGGTCATTGGCGAGCATGTGAGATCACGGCTTTCTTTAGAAAACGTACGGGGGGAAAGATTTGCGAGGGAGACCGTGTATGCGTACACCTTATCTTTTTGAGGTCAGCTTCCCAAACAGTTCCCTGTTGTCTCAGTCTCATTGGCTTATCTTTATTTAGAATTTGCTCCATTTTTCTGAATTTACAAGGGTGTTTTTTTTTTTCTCTTTAAACTTTTTTTTTTAAATGTTACTGGGAGAGCTTTAAAGTCTGAATCTTTGAATTTCCTACTGACTTAGAACTGATGACAACAAGTACTGGGGCAAAGGGATAATTATTTAAGATTTAATTTAGCTCTCAAGTCTGACTTTTGACCAACTGAGCCGTAACAGAAAAAAGCCCCAATGTGGAAAGTTCCTGTCCCCAGATCCGGGACTCTATTCAGAGCCTTGCAGCCCACCCCTGAGGGTAGCATGACCACTGACATACGCTGTGACAGTCGGGTTTCCACTGTGCATCCACGGGTGGATGTAAGGACTCAACTTTGTGTCCCGCTCTTAGTAACGCTACGTGTTCACGGTCTGCTTTCTAGGCGCCCAGCGCCTTCTATGTCCCTGTTTTTGTTTTGCTTTGCCTCACTGCTCACCACATCTAATTTATTTATTGTGGAAATCAGGAATGCCTCTGACATTTCTGAGTCACCTTTGCATCTAGCAAATCTGCTGTTTCTGTTCCAGAATTAGCATCTGCCGAAGGCAGTGCATGGTGCTGAAGACTGTGAGTCTTTACATGCGTTGGCGGGTAGTTTTCATTGTATGTTTCTTAAACAAGAAGGGATGAAACAAAAGAAGCAAACCCACACGAGTCCATATTAGCTACTGTCATGGTCTGTGACATAGGCCCCTTCTTTTGCTCACAGCTCCCGGTCTGTCACTCTGTGAAGGGGCACTGCCTAGACCCCCTTCATCTAACCTTGCCCTGAGCATTTGCTTATTCTTGACAGGTGGCCAAGTGAGGTTTTTGCATACATTATTTAATTTGGTCTTCACCAGAACCCATTTCATAGATGAATGAGGATTTGAAGCTATTGGTTCGTTAAGGAAATTTGTGTCGAGCATCTTCTGTGTAGCAGACACTCTCCTGGGTCCTGGAGATAGATAAGTCGCAAACCTAAAGTGATTCATCCTGGAGAGGAAACAAGCAATAATCAAACGAACAAAATGCTTGTGTGCGCGCGTGTGTGTGTGTGCAATCGGACATCAAACAGGGGCATTGCGCTGAAGAGCGATTGAGAAGGTCAAGGGAGAGCCTGTAACAGTGCGGAGTGGTGGCCCTCTTGGACCGTAGTCCAGGAAGCATGTGTGAGGAGGAAACAGGAGCTGAAGGAAGGGGAAGGGCGGGGAAGCAAAGCAAGGTGCCGAGAAGGCAGATGCTGGGAGAAGAGGTGACGCTTGGAGACCCAAGCCGATTCCACCACCAGAGGGCGCTGTACCGCCTCGTCCTCAGTTTCCTCTCACACTGTCTTTGTTAGCAAAATACGTGAATGAGTTCACACCTGCGCTGGAAGGTCTGCAGGACAAGGAAACCCATCGGAGAGACTCAGAGACAGAGTGAGAGAGCCAGGACCATGGCCTGGGAGGCCTGGGATCTGGCTGGTCGGACAGCCTGGCAGTGCGACCTTGGTCAAGGCTCCTCGCATTGCCGATGTGTGGACAAGAGGGTCAGGCTCGCTGCTCCCCAAGGGCCATTTTCTGGCTCTGAAATTTTAAAACTTGTTACGCCCACCGGATTTTCTTTTCCCAGGGTAGGCCTTGGCACAGCCACGGGTGTGAGGGAGTTTGATGAATGCTGTTACCTGTGGAGGGAGGAGGGTTTTGCTGGGCCGACTTTCCACAAGTCCCATCTTGCCTCTTCGCCAAAGCAAACAGCTAGGACTTCACTGTCTGAAGTCCCTTCTTTGGCTAAAATACTCCACCCAGTGGACAGAGCCCAGTACAGCACCCTTCTTTGTTTGATCCTGTCCCTCCCTCCCCTCAGGTTAGACCTTCTGGCCCGGGAAACACAGTACAGCCTGTTGGCCTGGTAGAGAGTCCCAGAAATGCTTGTGTTCATGGCCCTGTGCTCCCGGCCTCAGGCCCCCTCTGCCCAGCTCAGAACAGGCCTGCTCGCAACCCCGCGGCCTCCTTTCTTCTTATTCTGAATGTCAGGCAGCCCCTGGGGCCTTCCCCGCTCCCCTGCACCAGGAGACTCCACAGAACCAAGCAGCGGGGGGATCAACGCTGGGTTGAAAAAGAGCCTCACCACTCTCCTGACCCCAATTCCAGGTTTTCATAGCAGTCACTGCGGCTGGGAGGCCCTCAGCATGCACCCGAGGCTGACGTGCACACCCCACTCGTGCCTGGAAGCACACCTCCACGGGGGCCGTCTCCCCAGCTGGACTGATCCTTTCTGGAATGGGGGCAGCTTCTGCTCACCGCACTCCTCACCACCCGCCCGGCCTAGAGTAGTCCTCATAAATACTTACCATTTTCCAAAATGCTTCCTTTCCATTACAGTGGGCACACAATAGTACAGTCGTGTCAGGCATGTAACAGTGATTAGACATTTATATAACGTAGGGAGTGATCACCCCTGTACATCTAGTATCCACATCACACTACACTCGGTCACTGTCACAAGTCAGAGGAACGTGGGGCAGCAGTTGCGATGTCCACCTGGCGGGGGCACCGCAGGCTGTGTGTACACACACACAAATATGAGTCCTCTCTTTATTCCTCACCAATGAAAAGCCAAAGTCACTATCCTTAGAACTATTTTCTTGGATTCTGACTGTAGACATTTTGGGTATACCTGGATATGTAACAGGGTTGGGTCTGGTAAATTAATCCTGGGGAGTGATAGAGCTCCCCCCCGGGTGCATTTGCAGAATTAATATTTATATGCTTCCTCTGTACTTGGACATCTATCTCTCTTTGTATAAGAGTGTGTTGTAGGCACAGAGTAGAAAGCATGATGAATAAGATGCAAGAATACAGACAGCTGAGACCTCTGCTGAGCTACCCCGGCATCCCCAGAATAAGTTTAGCTCAGGAAGAACACATAACTGTTCCTGGACGAGTGCTCACAGTGAGCCTGGTTCTTTCCCTTCCTTAGGGTTATGCTTCCACAGGGTCCCTTGAGTCCTTTCCCTGCCTATCCTGTTTGCTGGGTCCTCTGGTCAGAGCTCCTCACTCCCTGATTATCGTTCCTCAGCACACAGGCAGCTTGATGGAGCTGAGGTGCTCAGGCCGGTGAGGGGTTGTCCTGTCGGCAGAGTTCTCAGGCCTGAAGGAGGGGAGCACAGAGTAGCCACTGCTGGGGTGGGCCCAGTGGCACCCTGAAACCTGTGAGCTTGCAGGAGTGACATTCCCCAGGTCACCGCCTCAGCAATGCTCCAGGAACAGCTAGGGCATCGTGTGAGGCGTGGCCTGGGTTTGCAGCATACAGCAACATTCCTGTGCCCCTCCTCCTTCCTCCGACTCATAAGAGAGCAGCTTCCAAAGTGGGGAGGTTGCAGAGCGTGAGGGAGGGGCCTCATGGCCACACATACCATCCCCACCTTCTCGCTGCTCCAACAAACCCCTAACACATTCCGTGAATATGATTGTCGCTCACTCCAGTTTTACAGATGCGAATTTAAACTCGCAGAAGTTGAGTGGCTTTCCCGAGGTGACACACCTCAGAAGCTATACTTTGTGATTCATGCATTTTGTTGTGACATGCTCAGAAATGAAAGATGCTATAAAGCAGTGCAGTCCACTAACCCCCGCACCCACCCTGCCATGCACACACCCCCACAAACACACACACACACTTTGTATTCCTAGGCAATCACCATCCATGTCTATGTATTTCAAACTCCCCACTCTTTGCTAGATTATTTCAAGACGTTTCATGGCCTTATTAAATACTGGGCAGGACTAGTCAAATTATCTAAGCATCTAAGTGGCAAAAGTAGTTCCCCACAAACAAACTCAAATGAAACATCCAGACATAAAAAAATAAAATATCTGAAATTTCAGAAATACGCTAGATGGGATTAAAAGCAGGTTAGACATTGCAGAAGAAAGCAACAAGACCAGGAGTTGAGGGTGTGGGAAGGGATGAACCGACAGAGCACAGAGGGTTCTTAGGGCAGTGAAACTATTCTGTGTGATGCTGTAATAGTGGATACATGTCATTATCCATTTGTCCAAACCCATAGAATATAACACCTAATGTAAACTGTGGCCTTGGGGGAGTATGACGCTCCAGTGAAGGCTCGTCACTCGTAACAAATGTACCACTCTAGACCAGTTGTCAGTGCTGAGGTTGGAGGTATAAGCCCATGAATTCCGTTTTTTGCTAAGCCTGGATCAAATATGTCAGAACAAGTGGCAGTCCCTGTGGGGGCTTCTCTTGCGGATGGCAATCGACTGGGAGCATCCTGTAGAAGCTGGGTGGCACACCGTCTCTACCCAGCTATAGTTCGACACTGCGCGCACACGAGAACGAAACTGTTTTCTTATGAGATCAAACCACAGAATCCTCCAAGGAGTGAGCTGAGGAGAAGGCTGGAAGGAGAATCCATGGAACAAGGACTCTCAGAAACTGTGCCCCTGAGTTTTACTTCCCATGGGGATTCTCACCCCAGGGACCGTCAGTTTCCCCTTAAAACTCAGGCTCAAGGGGGGACAAAAATCATTTCCCTTGGTTCTTCATAGCACAGCTGAGACAGTCTGACATTTTCCAAAAGAATTTAACTAAGTGCTAAGGGAGAACGAAAAGGCAATAGTAGCTAGCAGTACAAACAGTGAGTCTCCAGAGCTCTGGGTTCGGATCTTAAATTAACCAACCACATGCTGGCCTTCAGGGTGGTGTACGAATCTGGATTTTTGTTCAGCAAATACCCGTTCCGTACCCCTTCCCACTGTGGGTGGAATACATCCCAGCCCCCTTCATGCGGACCTTGGCCATGTCACTTTCTCTGGCCACGGCCATGAACGTGGCATGACCCGAGGCCTTCCGTGTGCTTGTGTGCCCTGCCTTGTGCAGGCAGTGATCCGCCATGAGAAGAACATGTCGTGGGCAGCACGCCTCTTCAGCCTGGACTCCGAGCATGGCATGAGAAACTGACCCCAACCCAACCGGAAGCCGGGAGCGCTGCCCGGTGGACCCACAGCCTGAAGCCGCCGACCGGGAGCGTGAGCGTAAAGGCTGGTATGATGCCCCTCTGAGGGCTGGGGCGACTTGTATTTCCCAGCATCAGTGTGACGGTAGCTAACGGATACAGGTGGCACAGGCCCTGTCTAAATTCCCTTCCTTGGAGCAAGTTCTGCCCATCTTTCCATCTGCTACCCAACAGTTGTATCAGGACACAAGAGGAACAACAAGAGGTTGTTCCTGTTAGCCAGGCAGCTGACTGACACACAGGACCTGCCCCTAGCCCCACGAGCTGGGGGAGTTTAGCAGCCACACAGGAAGCGCCCCTGCCTCACCACCCGCCTTCACAGTGGAAGGCAGCGTTGCTGTCCACTGCTGTTCCACTATCGTACAGACCTGCAGTATGAAGTGTCTGGGCCAGACAGCGGCTGGGGCAGTGGGTAACAAGACCTCCTGCTATGGCTGCGGCTGCAGAAGCCTTTCTGCCCATGCGGTTCCAATGCTCACCCTTCCCTTCCCCGTGCGGGTCACTCCATGTGTCCTCAGCCCTCAGCTCAGTTGTCAGGTCCCCCACGAACCACTCCCATAACTCTGCTTCCTCCCAGCACTTAGAGGTGCGATTTTACGTTGACTCGTGGGAAGATTTGTTTGATGTCTGTTTATCCACCAAGCTGGAAACTTCATGACACGAGGGCTAGCTCCTGGTTGCTCTTGCTCGCCCCTGGCACACTCAGTGCCCAGCGTACGCCCAGCACACAGAGCCCTTGGTAAATATCACTTAAGCAGAGCAGGCCCTCGTCTCTCTCCAGCCCTCCGAGGTGCCCTTCCCCTGATGATTACTTGATGTCCTGGGCTTTGGTTCCTTCCTGCCGGGCTTTTTATCCCCCAGCCCATGATCTCAGAGGGTTCTGACCCTAACTGCTAAGTCCCTTCTGACCCACCACGGTCACCCATGTGGACACAGAAATGGACTCTTCTCTCACAGAAAGGGCTCATTATCTGGGATGTGATGGCATCTCCCTTTCAGTTGTTAAAGAGAAACTGAGGCACCTTGTCGCACCCAAGTTTACTCAGCCGGCCACTGGCAAGTGTTAGAGCTGTAGCCGGAAACTTGGTTCTGACCTTCCATTGTCCCCATGGTCATCCGTTGTTTTCCCCCTCTAATGACGACTTTGGCCCCAAATACCTTCAGTCTGAAATGCCCAATCCTCATTAAGCAACATGGCTTTAGAGGGGTCTGTGGGTGACTGCAGACGGATTGGGAACCGTCCACTGACCAGGTGTTTGGGAACAGCTGCCACTTGCCTTCCTTTGTTGTTTTCCACCGTCACTGGCTTTAACCCTCTGCAAGAAGGCCACATTATCTGGGACAGGGAGGTAATTTAGCTGCTCGTCTGTTTGGCAGCTCCCAGATTACCAGCTGAGCCCGATTACACAGCCTGCCTGCCTGTCCCAGGACAGAGGCGCTGCTGGCCGCCAGAGCAGTGTGCGGCTCCAACTGTGCAATTGCATTTGGAGTCTCAGCTCCAGCGTGTCCCTGGGTGGCTGACCCAGACCCAGTCCCCGTGGGCCCCCAGCTCCACGGCTGATTTCAAAGCTCCCGGTGCCCACTTCCTCCCTCGTCGGCAAGGCGTTTCTAGCCAGCGATGAGGCTGTCCTCTCTCCAGACCTCTTTCCTAGGTGTTCCTTGGGCTTCCTTTTTCTGGCAAAGAGCAACTCCCATTCACGAATTCGCAAGTTTAACTGCCACACTCGGGAAGCGCTCATTGAGGACGTGTGTGCCGGGACCTTGCGATGTAGGTTGAGTCAGGTACAATTCGGTCCCCAGGGATTCTCACAGCAGAGAGGGAGGTAGATGAGCAGCATGCTGGGAAGTATCATACGGGGGACCCAAAAGAGAAGGGGCAGAGCAGAGTAGATCTGGGAAGGCTTCTCAGAAGGGGTGTCATCTTGGTTGGGCCTTAAAGAGAATTACTGAGCTTTTATTTTTGTTTTTTCTAAATGAAGAAGTGATGGAAAGACAGAGGGAACCGTGTTGCACACAGGACTGAGGTGTGTGAGGTTGGGGGACAGCGTGAGTCCCCGTGTCTTGGTGGGTTGGAGAAAGGCGAGGGATCAGATGTGCCTGGAAGACATATCTGTGAGGAGGCCTGAGGCAGCAAAGGCATGACTGTGAGGCTGGAGTGTTGGCTAAGAACAGAGGCAAAAGGGCAAGCTAGTTGACTGGCAGGTGGAGTTACAGATACTAGCACCTGTTCGGACATGGTGCAGTCATCAGACTTCTACAGGAAAACACCACTTATGAAATATTTATGTAGATTAAATATTTTCCTGGAAATACCAGTTTCTGTAAGACAAAACACATATCATAAATAAACGAAGGAAGGTTACCTTGAAAAGGCCCTTTTTTATAAAGCGATATTAGAGATAGATGGTGAATAATTGTCACATGTCATGCTGTATGTGGCATCCATTGAGAACTTAGGGAGCGGCAGGCATGATAAAGGCACTTTCTATATGCCTACCTCACTTAAGCCTTAGAACAACACAATGAGGCAGATACTATTATCCTCCCCGTTTGGCAGTTGAAAGTACCTACAACGATGGGCATTGGGTGCATCATGCAATTTGAAGCCAACCAGTCTGATTCCTGGGATCGAGAAGTACCCTGCTCCCTCTTTAGGGACAGCCAGATCCTGGAATGTCAGTTTTCTACACTAACAGTCCCCAACCTTTTTGGGACCAGGGACCGGTTTCGTGGAAGACAGTTTTTCCACGAATTGGGGGTGAGGGGTAGGGCGAGCTGGATGGTTTCGGGATAATTCAAGTGCATTATTTTTATTGCGCACTTTATTTCTACTATTGTTACATTGTACTATATAATGAAGTAATTATACAACTCCCCATAAGGCAGAATCAGTGCGAGCCCTGAGCTCCTTTTCTAGCAGCTAGCTGGTCCCATCTGAGAAAAGTGCACAGTGCAGGAAAGAGGTGTGGACAGAAGTGGTAAATAAAATTATGGCCACTCGTGGACTAAAATAAGTTTTGGATTCTGACTTAAAGCCTACCACCAGATGCAGCTTAATCGTCACTTGCCACTCACTGATAGGGATTTGATATGAGTTCCAAGCAACTGATTTAATATGATCTCTGTGTAGTCAAACCTCTCTGCTCATGTGAATCTATATTTGCAGCCGCTCGCCAGCACTAGCATCACCACCTCAGCTCCACCCAACCTAGATCCCTCGCATGCGCAGTTCCCAATAGGATTCACGCTCCCATGAGATCTAATGTCTCCGCTGATCTGACAGGAGACAGAGCTCAGGTGGTCATGTGAGCAATGGGGAGCGGCTGTAACTACAGATGAAGCTTCACTCTCTGGCCTTCCCCTCACCTCCTGCTGTGCAGCCAGTACAGTTCTGTGGCCGGGGAGTTGGGGCCCCTGTGTTACAGGCAACAGGGAAGCATGGAGGATTTGGACCAAACGGGCGATCTGATCAGTTGATGATGACTTTTCTGTTGAATGCAGAAGGAAGGCTGAATACATATTGTAGAATGTCAGGAGCAGCACTCGTAACAGGGAGTAGGTCACTGAGGAGGGTGCAGGCTGGTAGGCTTCATGCTGACTGTGCATCTATGGAGCCAAGATGCACAGAGTGACAGGCTCTAAGGACAGGGAACTGCACTGCACATGCAAGAATGGCGCAGGCTGGTGGCATACCGGCCTTTTCCGTCCTCCGTATGCCTTAAATCATCCCTCAGGGAGCTACAAAGGCAGACATCCTGACTTCTTATAACTAAATCCAGCAATCTAAAGACAATCTCAGAGACCTTGGCCTTGCCAGTCCAAACAAACACTTAAGATGATATAGGTGTTCCCCGACAAGCAGAAGTACACCTTGCGTGTGTTAACGGCTGCCAGATGCTGTCAGAATCCCTGTCACCTGAGATGCCTTTCCCCTACTGCCCTGCAGTTACTGCCCTCAGATTCACCATTCCCTGCCCTCCAGCCTTCTTTGTCCTTCCCTGACCACCTTTCCAAAAGAACCTCTGAATTTCGTTCCTGCTCTTCCCGGAGTCTGCAAATACCCCTCCAGAACGAGCAGCCATCAGCAGATTTCATTTTTATGTGGTCTCCCCTCCCCCTTCAGTGTGGTAATAAAAACACTAAACAGGACTAAACCCAGTGCCGACCCCTGCAGTGCCCTCTAGACAACCCTGTTGGGATTCGCTGCCTTTCATCACCGGCTTTCCTCCCCCCTTCCCTGTAGTTGTTTGGCCAATTTATAGTCATCTCCCTCTGTCCTCAGCCTTGTCAATCTGATCTGATTTTGAAAATAAAAATGCTGAAAGATATTTCAAGATTTTCTAGTTCGAGTCCAAATCTGTAATTTGTTTTCTATATAGCAGGAAACAGTTATGGTTTACAACAGAGTCTGTGTTTCTTTTCCTAACAGGATACTAAATAATAGTATATTTTGATGCGATTTGGGTAGTTGGTAAATTGTTTTGTTTTCAGCAGGTTCTTCTGAATCCCGTGTTCATGAGTTAACACTTGCTAATAAAGAGCAGAAGTTTCACTCATTTGGATCACAAACTCAGGCTTGGAGCATTTTGTGCTTCAGTTTCTGTGGGTATTAAAAAACATAATCTGACAAATTTATGTTTATAACAAACTCCAAGGAAATATTTGATAGAATTATAAAGGGTTGTCTATCACCTAGATATGCTGTTGTCTTTTGACACAACCCCCCCCCACCCCCTCCGTGTTTGGGGATCCCACCCAGAGAGATGCCACAGAGATCTTTTTTTTTTTTTAAGTAGATTCTTCTTCTTCATCTTTTTTATTAGACTTTATTTTTTAGAGTAGTAGAAAGTTCACAGCAAAACTGAGGAGAAAATACAGAGATTTCCCACATACCCTCTGGCCCCCGCATACATAGCCTCTCCCATTTTCAACAGCCCCACCAGAGTGGTACATTTTTTACAACCTATGAACCCACATTGGCACATCACTGTTGCCCAAAATCCTTCCTTTACATTAGGGTTCGCTCTTGGTGTTATGCATTCTATGAGTTTTGACAAGTGTATAAAGACATGCATCTACCTTTATGTAGCATAAGAGAATGTTTTACTGTCCTCTGTGCTCTGCCCATTCAGCCTCCCCTTCCCCCCACCCTCACAACCTGATCTTTTTCCTGCCCCCATAGTTTTTGCCATTTCAGTTTTATTCTGCATATGCCATGCTTTCAGAATTCTTAGAAAAATCAAGATAGCGTCTTACTCCTCGGGGACTCTATTCCGCATGTGTGGATGTGCTGTGAAATATAATTGCATCTGCTCCTAGACAGTTTCCTTCTTTCCCTCGCCCTCCTGAGACTTGGGGCTCCTGGAGCCGAAAGCTCAGGTGGTAGCATCTGGCCCTAAGAAGACATCTTTTCAGGCTCTGTTTATGTTTGCCTCAGTACCCTCATCACAGTAATGAGGATGGACAGAGATGTAAAAGCAAATATGATCTAACAAATGGGCCAGACCACTTCTTAATCCAGCTTCCAGAACAAAAAATACCACTTCCCAGAATTAGCTCTGCAAGAGGCAAACACCCTCATCTAGTTCTGTAAAACCTTTCACTTTCTCCCAAAATACATTTTTTTAAGTTTTACACTTTTGCAAGAACTCCTAAAGACATAGCCTTCGATATTTGGGCCATATTTCTAAAATACTTATGACAATTTTCTTGGTCAGTGTTCTCACAAATAAGACCATCCAAACTGGAAACCTGATAAATAATTTTTACATTACAACTGAACAAAAGAGCATGAACTAATAGGAACCCCCCTCCCCATTCTCAATATGTTCTCACTCTATTGTGCATAGAGAAGATCCGCTAAAGGGAAAAGGATTTTATAGTTCACGGAATACCTTTATCTTCCATCACAAATCTATTATTGGTAATCTTAAGATATCACTGTGTGTGACAAAAGAGTTCTGAAAATAATATATCCTGTATAGTATGTATACTGGATCGACTGATGCCACACACATAATACTTGCCTGTGGTGTGGATGGTATAGGCACACGTTTTGGTGAATGTATTTATAGGAACATAGAAATGTAATTTTGCTGCTTGGCAGTCTCAGTGGTGTGGCAGTGTGGCTCCTCAGTGTGGCTTTCTTTGTATCTCAGCACATCAGGCCTCAGTGGCAGGGGAGTGGGAGCTGTCCCGTCTTTTGAGTCCCTGAAGCCCGGGTTTGGGTTTGTGTATGGGGAGAGTTAATGAGCACAGAATGGCTTTCTTTCCCAAGCCCATCTGTTCAAACAAAGGGCTGAAAGGGAAAGACAGGGAGACCCTGCTGGTCAAGGGGGGAGGAATAATAACACATATCCTTGGGCAACATTTCAGCACATGCAACCCCTTTTTACAGAGCTAAAGCGTTTATTCAGACAAAAGGAAGTCGGGCCAATGTCGGTTCCATCTTTAAAAAAATCATTACTAAAAAGAAAAAAATTACATTAGGCCCAAAGACTAGTTTTTTTTCTTCCAATGACTGCATTTGTAAGTGTAGACTTTTAAAAATGGGAAATATGTAAAGGGAGAAAAAGCAATTTGGTTGTGGTGACATCTGCTGATTAACCCATCTGTGGAGGGAGTTGTAGAAGATCCATTTTATGTACTTTGCATGAAGTTCAAGGTCCTAGTAATTAACATTATCACAAAAGGAGTAAAAGAAGCCACTTCTCTCTCTGCCTAAGGAGAGTCCATGAAAACATTGTAATTTCTAGTGGTGGACAAGAACACAGGTTGCCCTCTGCCCTTCAGGCCAATGGCTTGTCAACAGAAGCCTGGCGAGCATCTCTCTGGAAGATTAGAACCTTCCCAGAGCAGTTCATCAAGGTTGACTAGCTCCTAGAGACGCTCCTAGAATACCCACGGGACAGCTCGAGGGATCGTTGTACAAGGTTTGCTGATGTTCTGATACATGGTACAGCTTATGTAAGTGGGAGGACAAAAGACTCTCTGAATATTCTCAGTCTCACACTATTAGATGCTTTTACCACAAAGGGGAGAATCAATTTTCCATCAAACAATTATCTGTATTACAAGCCACATGGCTGAATAAGCCAGTCATTGTAATAGTTGTGTCGCCATCATGTGGGGACAGCCTTATCATTCTTTTGAAAATGTAGTAAATCTTCTCTCAACTCTGATGTTATCACTCCTGTGACAAGGAAGATAAGAGAGAGATGAAGTGAGTCACCAACAGAGATTGCCAAGGAATCAAGATGTTTAGGTCACTAAATATTTGGGAATGAAGGGGACCATGTCGTCAAAATATTTTCCATGATGAAAAGAAGGACAGAAGAGGAAAATAGAAGACAAATGTGAGCATCAAGAAATGTCATTTTAGGATCTTCTGGGAATTGTGATTGTCTAAGGAAATTTCTTAAGGAAATGCTGTTAGAGATACTTAAGGCATACCAGGGTATGGAGAGCAAACTCATTCCCTAGAAAGTCTGTCAGCTATGCGTGAAAGGTGAACCAGACCTAAAATCTAGGGAGGCACACGCTCTGAAAATGGGAGAAATTTTGACAGGGCTTGAAGTTTATTAAAGCACAAGTTTAGCAAATCTTGATCATCTTGAGAGCGATATTTTCTCCTAAGTGTTCCTTTCCATTGTGTCGTCAATGTCCAATTATGCATGCAAATGAAAGGGAGGGCAGGAAAAAGACAGCCCAAACTGGTCATTGATCAAAACCGTATTATCTGGCTTATACCTGCATCACATAATTCTTTTTTTATAAAGCATTTTCCTTCCCTCATTATTTATTTTTGCTTTTATTTATTTTATTTCTCAGGTAGTTCAGTCACTGTTGGCCCAGAATGAAAAACACACCCCTTACAATCCACAGAGAATGCAATCTACAATGTTAATAACTGATAAACTAAATGCATTTGCCTACTCTAGTCCTAAAGGAAAAGAGGGATATAAATATACCAACTTTTCAGAATAGATGAGTCCTTAAAGGCTAGGCTACAAAAGAAATTTGGGGTTAACAGAATTCTATTTTGCAACGGATGTCCATCTGAAAACTAAAATAGTGCACCTGATGAAAAATCTTGCTCTAGAGGATAATAGGAACCATACTTAAGAGATATAAAGCTTTAAAGACCATACATTTAAAGGAAAGGCTAATTGACCAAGGCTAATTGTTGGGTGACTGTCATTCAACTGTCCACATTAAATAAGAGACATAACAGACAACTATACTAAGGTTGGTACAGACTCCTTAGTTGTGACAAGGACTCATCTGCCTCTGTTCTCAACCCTACAGTTTCAGGCACCTTAAAAGAGTGATGGGTTAGGGGATGCTGGGATAGTTCAGCAGATTGAACTCTTGCCTTGCAGCCATGAGGTCTGGGGATCGAATCCCAGCCCCATCCTCGGCAACCCCATATGCTAAACTGTGGCTCAACTGGTAACAACTGGGACGGTGGCAAGTGTTCTTGCCTCCCATGCAGGGGGTGCCCAGTTTGGTTCCTGCCTCGTGCAGCCCCACATCCTCCTGTGTGGAATGAAACCATGTCACAACTCATGATGTACAACTATGGAGACTGCTCTGGGTCTTCCTCCTTCTCTCTATCACCTTCTCTCAAACAATAAAATAAACCTTCCTTTAAAAATGCAGATTTGTATCATTGATCCCAGATCTACATGGTATATATCATGTTTTCATGAAGTGAGGTATCTTTTTGGCCATGTCTGCCATGAAAATCTATAGGGGGTGGGGTCAAATGGTACAAACTTTCTATTATAA